>VMBQ01014890.1:0-14073 GCA_007657795.1 Dreissena rostriformis | reverse complement strand
TGATCAGGTTTGTAAATAAAGTATTGTTCATTGTCAGTTTTAGTTGTGAGCTGTTAAAAAACATTTTGATGTCTGCCTCCAGTAGAAATGTAAAATGTTTTTCGAACATTAGTTGAAATTATAGATCGGTTGCACGCTTTGCATATGATTACATAGAAAGCTGGTACAATATATGTTTATTTATCGATTGCGTGTTTGGAATGGACCGCAGAAGCGCTCTTGACACGTGTTTACTTCGTGAATGTTGGTGTTCGCCGTGTTGCGAATACTCGACCAAGTCAACAAAAATGACGACTTTTGAGTGTTTAAGTTCTTCAAATTAGGATTTTCAATGCCTTGTGCTAAAAGTTGTTATTGTTTATTGATAGAGCTAGGTCTTAGCTACGTTTACATGCCAAAGTTGTTGATTTGTATAATTTTATGCCAATGTAACTTGCCTGTGATTGATGGCTGTAAGAAACTAGATTTTTTTTAGTTGAAACCCTTGTTAACAATACTATTATTATATTAAAAAATATTTATTTGCATTTTCGGTCTAAACATACTTTATTTTACTATCCCAACACCGTTTCAGCCCCCTATGCTGTAAAGCATATTTTGAGAAATACTTCCACAATATGTCAGAATGTATTTCCAAAGCTGAATACACCCAACCCTGTTTTACTTCATGTTTGCTCCATTCAAAGACGCGCGAAAGTTATGCTGGTATTATGTACTGTCTACAACGTCACATTACACGTGTTGCATCAGAGTTAATTGCTAAAATAACCATAGAACCGGTATAACTGACATTGTGGCAAAGTGACAAATTTGGATGCTGCATAATTGATCATTTGAGACGGCATAGAAAACGGCGTGTTTGTCGCACTTCTTCGATGAAGATGGTACATGAAATAATTAAAGGGTGTCAGAATTTTCGATGGGATTAAATGCGGAGACATCTCGCTGAATAGAAATATTTCCTTTTATAGTTTACCGATTTATATAGGCTATTGTGTTTAGGTACCACCCGTATCTCGCAGAGAAACCTTTCCAATTCAGAATTGGTAGAATAAGAGAAATGAAATTATTAGGTAATGGTTGTTTTTATTATTAGGCCTAAAAAAAGAAGTCTTGTTTCCGGTTACCCGACCGACCCTGTTTTTTTAAACGCCGACTCAAAAGTTTTTTCTGTTACAAAATCTGCATCCGAATTTTATGTTCGAAATTTACGCAACTGCGGAAAGTTGCGTATATTTCGGACATAAAATTGGGATGTGGATTTTGTAACAGAAAAAAACTTTTGAGTTGGCGGTAAGAATATTTATTTGTACAGTATAATTTACAGATAAAGACAATCTGTATCAAACATCTTCTTGTTAAGAACTATATCTGAAAGTTAGTATGATGTTGTCATGCATTTCACACTGCTGATACCTGAAAATAATGACATTCTCATTGAGTTAAATATTCAATTAAGTGTTGTGGTAAGAAAAAAAGCCTACCTACCGACCCTCAAAAAACTTATTTTTTGTTTAGACCTTAGCTGGTATTTGTGATTTGTCAAACATTTTGTACACAATTACCATTTATTCATTTTCAGGTGCCCTGTGCAGCGACAAGATTATATTGATGATTTATTATGATATTTATTTCTCATTAACTGTCTAGCATATATATTTTTATATATTATATTTCAGTAATTTGCTTAAAGTTCAAAACATCATTGACTCTCCTGCTTTATTATATAATGACTCATACAAATTTGATTTTGACTCTTGATAATATGGTCCTAAGAGTCATTGACTCTTGACTCTTGAAAATATGGTCCTAAGAGTCATTGACTCTTGAGATTTGAGGTCTAAGGAAAGCCCTGCTACAAACATATTATTTTAAAGGGTTATTAAATTATTTATAATGGTGTTAGCAAATCTATAGTTAGTGAAATGAATATACGACTAACAATTTGACCCAGGCAGCACTGGATTTAAAAACTCGTCAAAAAACAAACAACAACAAAAAACATGTGTCATGTGTTCACTGCTCACTTATTGAATAGCAGAAGTGACCAACAGTCACGACACAAATTTCCTCATATAAGAATTTCACGACTCAAATTTTCCTAATTTCTGGATTTTTACGCGCTAGTTTATCCCGCTCGGACCGGTACCGTTACTTTTGCCTATTGGAAAAAAAAACTCTGTTATGATAACACATAGTTACATACATTATTTATTATTTTAGAGGATGATGTTCTTGGTGAAGCTGACAGTTTTGTTGGACAATCTCCACCACAATCCACAACTGGTGGTCAGTTTGGTGTGTCCCAGGGAATGGCCCCACCTGGCCCCCCTCCTTCGGCCCTCTTTCAGAGCTCTCTCAGCAACAGTGGGCCTTTTGCTCAGGGTCTGCAAGGGTCCGCTGGCAGGCCTTCCCCCGGGTCTACACCGCCGTTGTCACAGCTTCCCACACATCCCCCTTTGCCGTCACATGGACAGGGTGTGGGAATGACTCCACTGGTTCCGTCAGGCCATGTTCCTGCCTCGACGCACATGTCTGGTGCATCACCTATGCCTAGCTCGAGTGGTTAGTGTTGCATGGCATACACAATTTTTTATTGTTTTAAGATAAAATCTAAACTTGTCCTCAAAATATTGATAAATCTTGCCTTGCAGTATCTGTCTTCTTTGAAAATGATAGGCTTGACTAAAAAAACGTGTAATCTAGCAGTACAATTTAAATAATAATAAGATGATATTAGCCTATTATTTAGCTGGCTAAATGAGCAGGATTTATTTCAAGGTTGTGTCTCTTAATGGTCTGGAAAGGAATTGTTGCAAACATTTTCAAATATATTAAATGAAGGTGTATAAATATGATGTGGATTAAATAAAAAATACTGTTTTCTATTAATTTTTTGTGAACAGTAATTCTGTGTTGTAACAAACAATACAACTATCAACACAGTTTATATTTCTATGTTATGTACGTGTACATTTATCATTATTTCTTTGCACCCACAGGACTACAGGGCTTGTACAGAAAGCATGGTGCAGGTCGGTACGCCGCAATGCCTTCTGGGACGTACGCAGGGTCCTCCCCAGCTGCTCTCATGTCCGCGCCGCCAGCACCTGTGCCTTTCTCACAGAATTTCTCAGAAGCCTCAGGCTTTGACCTGGCCGCCCCTGGGCAAATTTCAGGTCAGTGTTCACAGGACAATTTTAATTTGAGGGTTTATGTACCTCTTTTTTGATTTGTTGGGGTATGCAGCAGAATTTGAGGTACAATGAAAATAAGAATGTTATCTTTAAAACACTGATAGGATTAAGTACTAATAATGGAAATGTGTTAAGTTTTTTTTATTGTATAATGTTAAAAAAATAATAGATAAAAAAAGTTCAGTGCATACTCTTAAGTCCTGTTCCTGTTCAAACCTTTACTAATATGTTTCAACTAAATCTTTCCAAAGTTGATCATTGGTAATTGTCACTTAAAAGTTTGAAGTTAAGGTTAATGTTTTTCATATTATTCACAGTATGTTTCTTGCTTCATGTGAAGCCAGCTTATTTCTTCATGCAAACTGGTTTGAATTTGTTTTTGGTACGAAATGCATAATGTTAAAATATTTTACTTGTATTGATGATTTGAATTTTTATTCGATGCAAAGCTTAGTGCAGAAAACTTCTGCTGCTTCATTTTTGGGAAGTTAACTGTTAGACTGTGCTTAAGTTTTTAATCAATACATGCTGATGTAGTAAGAAATCAACACATACCATTCAACCAACCAGACTGCATTTGGGTTAAATTTTATTGCATGTCATAATGCTACTAAAATAATGTATCCAGTCTTCATCGTTCTTGAATAAACATGGGGATTTGTGGATTCTCTGCTTATCTCTACTTTACTGTTTTATGTATGCGTAGGTACATATGTAAGTACAATGCAATTGTTAACCCTTGACCTCTCAGAAATGCATTTTTTACCCGTTTGTAGTCCCTTAGAAATTTAAATTAAAAACTTTCTTACTGTTACACTCTTACAAGATTCAAGTTCAAAAGACTTCATATCTAACCCTGAGATACTGAGCAGCAAACAACATAAAACCTGAACAGACTGTGAGTAAATGCGAGTTACGCGCAGGCTGGTCGGGTTTTATTCTCCTTGCAAAAGTCATTTGCACTTTATTTCTAAGAGGGAATTGTTAAGTGCTTGAAGTTTTACGGTTGATTCACGCACATTTATGCCTGAATGGTTACTCTGCAGGTCAAGGTTACGGCAGTGGTCTGTCCCAGACGCTGCCAGCGCAGCCTAGCCTGGGTCCCATGCAGGGGATGGGGTATGTCCCGAGTGCCATAGGTACGTTAAGCGTCTGTGCACAGTTTTTGCTATCCCCCGCCAAAGGCGGAGGGATAAAGAATGGGCGTTGTCCATCAGTCTGTCATGAAATTTCCCTCTGTCACAAAAATTTATAATTGGCGGGGGCTATCAATTCAACAAATTTGCTTGTTTGATCAGTTTTAATGCTGTTCTTATAACAGTCATTTTATTTAAATTAATATTTCAACCAAGCAATCCATAGTTTGTGTAGTATTGAAATCAAGAAAATGTAACAAGTCCCGGCCAATATGAAACAGAGAATCTGAGCAAGCCGGGTTGAACATTTAATAGTGCAGTCCTTGCAGGCTTGTGCTTGCTTTGATCTCTTCAATAAGTTTCATTTTACTAACCTGGCACTGATAAATATTCCCTGTGATTGTTTACGATATTAACTTTGTTAGGAGACTGTAATATTGATTGATTGGTGCTGTTGTAAGTTTGCCAAGTTTGTAAGTTTTTATTTATGTTTTAAGGTTTGATTCCTAAATTGGCACTTAAGCTATTAAGAGAAATGGACTATGTCCCATAATATTTCTAAGAAAGCTGTCATCTTGGAAATTACATCAGCACACAAATTGGCCATTACCCAAGGGCAACAATTTATTATTGCAAATATTATCACCACTTCTGGTTTTGTATATAAAAATAAACGACAACAAGGACACATTGAAATGTGCATTAAGAGTTCTTATACATGTAAACCATTCAAAACATGCAGACTTAAGTTTTGTTTAAAATTATTTAAGCAGTTGGTGTGGGCTGTTAATTATTTTGTCAAAGTAAAAGTTATCATCATATTGGCCTCATGAACGTTCTCTATGTTAAATGAAATTTCAAGCTGAATGATTCTGATTTCAATCTAAGTTGTCTAAGACAATGACCTGTTTCATATTTTCCTGGTTTTTTTTCTGCTATTTAAAAAAGGCTGTTAAATGGACCCGATCCTAAAGCAAATGGTCCTCATCCAAAAACAAAATTGTAAAAAAAAATCGAAAAAAAAGGATTTTTAAAAATATTTTTAGAAATAAGTGTCTAATGACTATTATATCTCAATTTTCACATAAGTTGAATTATTATAAAGAGGCCAGGCCTGATGTGTCAATATTTGTTGATAAAAAAATCCCAATTTGGTCTATTTTGTCCCAAATTTACCATTTTATCGTTGTAAAATATCTCAATATGACCGGACTCCTTTTCCTTAAATGGGTAGAAAAAAACATTTTTTTGCTTTTGTTCCTTTTTTCTTCGTCTAACTCTAACTATGATCATGTTCACTCGCACGTTGTAGGCACATATATCCCCGTGGCTAACCACTGGTGCTACTGTAAGAACGTTGAGGGCCGAGACATCTGGTTCCCCCTGTCCATGGCGGATAATCTGGCCCTAGAGGATGCACTCAAATCAGGTAGGTTAGGGATGGCTGGGTTTGGTCAATATTGTCAAGTGGGTTAGGGAGGACTGTGTTTGGTCAATATAAAACCTACTCACTCCGTAGAATATTAAAACAAAATTCAGTCCGCCACCTCGGAAGTAGCATTTGTTCATTTATTTATGCATCTCAAAAAAGAGCTGGCGCCCTTAATTAGCGGCTGTGTACATTATATGCAGAATTGTACACGATTATATTGTCTGTTCAGTGTTGTTTTTCGTTCAAATACAGTTTGTATGCCCCCAAAGGTGGGCATATATGGATCGCACTGTGCGTCTGTCACTGAAATTCCATCACACTTTGCGTTTGGGTTTCGAAAAATGTGGAAAAACACTTTGCGTTTAGGTTTCGAAAAATGTGGAAAAACACTTTGCGTTTAGGTTTACAAAAATGTGGAAAAAGGGGGCATATGTCATCCTATGGTGAAAGGTCTTGTTTATTATTATTTTTTAGATCTCATCTTCCATCCAGCTCTAGTTAAACCTAAGTAAATGCAAGAGCACCGCATAGTGTTTGCCAACGCTCAGCTGTGGGTGCTTGGATTTAGTTTTTTTTTACCTTGAAGGTAATCATTGACCTTGACCTTCTCACCACTCAAAATGTGCAGGTTGATAAGATACACATGAAAAACCAAAAAAAAGAAAGTTTTTTTGACCTTTGACCTTGAAGGATTACCTTGACCTTTCACCACTCAAAATGTGCAGCTCCATGAGATACACATGCATGCTAAATATCAAGTTGCTATCCTCAATATTGCAAAAGTTATGGCCAATGTTGACGACGACCCGGACGGCGGAAGACGAGGGGGCTATGACAATACCTCGGGTTTTCTTCGAAAACAGCCGAGTTAATAATATTGAAAGCACTTAGATTCTCAATTTTGAAGCATTTGTTTGCAAAACAACAAAACTTATTTCCCAAATTTTATATTTAGTCAAAATGCCGCATTCCCAAAATGGTGAAAAAAACACTGCTTCTATATTCCAGGGGACTTTAACATCGTGGTACCCATAGAGGGTGGCCGGTATGACGTGAACCTCTCGGAGCGCAGGCGCTACCCCGTATACTGGGAGGAGGAGCCCAAGGTCGTGCGCCGGTGCAGCTGGTTCTACAAGCGCGAGGGAGACAACCGATACGTCCCCTATGATGAGAATCTTTGCAACAGGCTGGAGGTAAAAATCGGATGTATTTGGAACAGGGCCCATTTTCACCAAACAATTCTTATACTTAAGTCTAAGAATACAGAATATTCTTTAAATTGAAATGTTCAATAATTGCTTAAGTTTTGAGTCATTCTTGGAATTAACCTCGTCTATCTACATCATTCTTCATGTAAAACATTTTCGGAATGACATAATAACCAGTGGAAGCCTGTCTATATTCAAATGTTGGATGTATTTTTCCTGGTTTTAAGTCTATTCTTTATTCTTAAGTGTAAGAATGGGTTGGTGAATATGGGCCCAGGTTTAGTTATTAGCTAGAGATTTCAACAAAAATATTGGCTAATAGATTAGCGAAAACCGGGCGAGTGCGTTAGGAGGGCGTTATGCAATAATTTACATTTTGGGTAATAGGTTTGAATTTCTGTCATCTTTTTTAAATTTATGGGCCACATTAAATGGACATCGACACAAATGTGCCTTTGAGGGTTCTCATCCAAACATGTGCATGTTTCCACTTCACTGCAGTGCACATTGTTGCCGCCATAATTAAAATTAAAATATGTCTGATCACCTTTTTTCCTAACCCTTTGGTTAGACTTTGTAAATAATTTCACCGACATGTTCATTAAGTGGTCCTCTGCCAAAATTATTAAAAAAAGTTCAGCTTCATTTTACAAAATGGCTGCTTGAGCTTAAAATAGAAGTTAATATTAAAGTTTTGTTAATTTGACATATTTTTTCAGTTTATACTAAAGTGACAGTATGTTTGTTCTCCCCACCGCGGACATGTATTACACAGAAATCAGAAAGTGACTGAAACAATGCCCTTATTTTATTTTTTCATAAATCAGAAATTGGTGAATTAACGTGTCGACGAAATAGTCATTTTTGGAAAAACTACAAAATTTCATGCTGACGAAAATGAATGGTTGCACAGTATTTGATGCAGAAAACAGTCCTGTAAATCCCTGTGAATAAAAAAGATCATTATACATGAGATGAAAAGTAGTAAGCCCCTTTTAATACTAAAGTGGCATGTTTCAGGGGTTGTCAAATTCCGGAATATTCCGGAAATCAGGATTTTGAGGCTCTCGGACCAGTTTTGAGATCATCATAAATCCAAGAAGTTTTATCAGGGGAGTTAGTGTACAAATAATGTTGTTACGAAATATATTGGTGGCAAACAAAGAAATACAGGTACTTCCGAATTTGGAAGATACGGAGCTGTCCAGCTGCCAATCATGTTTTCATTTGTATACATATAATATCTTTCACCTTAACCCTACTAGGGTTTCCACCCCTAGACCCCACCAGTGCTTGAGGCCTCTGGAGACAGGCTTGTATTCAGGATTGAAACTTCTGGTTCATTACAACCCCTGATGTTTATCGTAGGAGGAGTACAGACAGGCGGTCACCAGTGGGGTGTGGCACAAGCCGATCCAGTTTGAGAGCGGGGAGACCATTGTGATGCACAACACCAACGTGATGGTCCACTACCAGCCCTCCTCACAGCCGGATGAGTGGGGGACTACACAGGTATTGACATTATTGGGAGACAGCTTTCTTTTCTTCTTTAGCAGGGGCCTAAGGTATTGGGACTATTGGCTTTTTTATGTAATATAGATGAGCCTCACACTGTGAAAAGGGGGTTTAATGTGGGTGAAGTGTCGTGCCAGATTAGCCTTTGCAGTCTGCACAGGCTAATCAGAAACAGCACTTTCCGTTTTTATTGTATTTTTCATTTGAAGGAAGACTCTTCTTGACGAAAATCCAGTTTAGGCGGAAAGTGTCGTCCCTGATTAGCCTGTGCAGACTGCACAGGCTAATCTGGCACGATACTTTACGCACATGCATTAAGCCCCCTTTTCACAGAGTGAGGCTCAAATATAATTGTTTGGCAGCTTACCATAAGGCAAATTCTTTAAAACGATGCAGTCATGAAAAATTTCGTCCCCTTTCTCAGTTTTGTGGGTACTTTTCCCCCCAAAACGGAAAGCGGAACTGTTTCTCCTATTTAAGAAAAAACACATGGCTGACTATTGCTGATATCTCCTCCTTTCAACTGATATTATCTTGTTCAATACCATGAAACATGTTGTTTTTCAAATCGAGCTCAACTTTCCTGAATCTATTTTCACTTTTTTATGATGAACCCTGAAGGATTTGGGGGTTGGGTCATCAGGGTTTACCTCCCCTTAGATCTTTCCAAAATAATATCCCTGCTTTTGTTTAACAAATATAAGGATTATCTGTAAACCTGTACAACATTATTTCTTTACAATAGACCTGGGCCCATATTCACCAAACGATTCTTAGACTTAGGTCTCAAAATAAAGAATATTCTTAAACTGTAATGTTCTAAAACTACTTGAAGGTGAAGTCTAGCATGGCAGTTAACACCTATGATTATATAATTTTCATTAACCCATTTATGCCTAGCGTCTAGAAAAAAGGCCTTGGCAAACAGCGTAGACCCAGATGAGACGCCGCATGATGCGGCGTCTCATCAGGGTCTACGATGTTTGCTTAAAGGAATTTCTGTAAGAAATATTCTAAATATAGAAATAAACATACTAGACATCCCTAATTTTGGAAATAAATTGATCCAATTTAGAAGGAAGGGAGAGTCCACTGGGCATAAATGGGTTAAGGACAAGATTTAAATGCAAGAATCTCCATTTTTAGCCTGTATCTATGCAAACTTGCAGGTAAAGTTATTGAGTCTAAGACAATTCTTTATTCTTAAGTCTATGGTGAATACGGGCCCAGTTCTGCATGGTTGCAATTACAAAAGAAGTAAAATGCAGTGCATGTTTATGGTTTATGTTTAGGTGAGCCAGATTAACCCTACAAAGGTAAATGTGTGTACTCACTCACTCTCCCTGTCTCGTGTTGTGGACTTTTGTGTCATTCTATACGGAAGCCCTTTGTTGTATCGCTGCAAAGTTTTGGGATATGTTTATCAAGTGCCATTGATATTTACGCATGCATGATTGTACCAGGGAGATTCTAATTATTGAGTCACCTGTCATTCTTTCCTTGTCTTGTGTTGTGGACTGTTGTAGCTATCTATGTGAAAGCTTACTGCGTTGTGATGCTGTCGGTGTTTTCTTGTCTGGTTGTAGTTGTACCTGTCACTCATTCTCAGTTTGTGTTGTGGACCTCAGTGTTGTTCTATGCTGTAGTCTCATAAACTCATGATATGTTTCTCAAGTGTTATTGTCTTTTGCCTTCCCGTCATCATGCATGCATGCATGTTTGTACCAAGGAGATACTTGTCAACGTAGTTTTTTTTCTTGGAGTTTTTATACGCATGTTCACACCATCATATAAATATGGTATTATTTGATGGCATGTACAATTTTCAACTCTTCCCCATTATAATTAGAAAGTTAATCGGTTTTATTATGCCCCCAGTAGGGTGGCATATAGCAGTTGAACTGTCAGTCCGTCTGTCCGTCCGAAAACTTTTAACATTGGTCATAACTTTTGCAATATTGAAGATAGCAACTTGATATTTGCCATGCATGTGTATCTCATGGAGCTGCACATTTTGAGTGGTGAAAGGTCAAGGTCATCCTTCAAGGTCAAAGGTAAAAAAAACAATCCAAGGGAAGTAATAAGCTTTAAAGCCAAACAATTATTTCTTTACCTGCCAAATGATAAATAGAAATTTTATTTCAAAGCGGCGCAGTAGGGGACATTGTATTTCTGACAAACACATCTCTTGTTCAAATTATTTTTGACTTACCTGACAACTTTGAAAAAGCATTCTTCAACTTTATTGTTGTCTTCCAAATCTGGTACTTGGGATGACAGAAACATATATTTGCTTTGCACTTTGACAAAAAAGGGGTTAAATGCATGTGCATAAAGTGTCGTCCCAGATTTGCCTGTGCAGCCCGCACAGGCTAATCAGGGACCACACTTTCCGCTTTTATTGTATTTAACGTTTAAAGGAAGACTGTTCTAGAAGAAAATCCAGTTTAGATGGTTTTTATGCAAATGCAACAAACCCTCTTTTCACAGATAGAGGCTCATTTATTTGAGACATTTCTCCTCTTATAAAAGTATGCAAACATTTTTTCATTAAACTAGGCATGATCTTATCATGGACACATTTGTACATGATCTGTATGTTGTAATGCCTTGTTGCGAGACGTTGGGTTGCAATTTCTACTTTGCTTAGGCTGTCTTTTGGATCCTAAGCAAAGTAGAAATTGCCACCCAACCTCTCGCAACAAGGCATTACAAACATACAGGTCATGTACATCTTGGTCCCTTTTCGGCCTGTCAGTCTGTCTGTCTGTCTGTCCATAGAGCANAACTATGTGGTTCATCAAGGGATTTTAAAATCATTTGGCACATTTGTTCACCATCATTGGACAGTGTGTTGCGCGAAAGAATTACGTCAATATCTCCAAGGTCAAGGTCACACTTTGATGTCAAAGGTTAAAAATGTCCATAAATGAGCTTGTCCGGGCCATAGCTATGTTGTTCATTGTGAGGCTTTGAAATCAATTGGCACATTTGTTCACCATCATTGGACGGTGTGTCGCGCGAAAGAATTACGTCAATATCTCAAAGGTCAAGGTCACACATGAGTTCAAAGGTAAAAAATAGCCATAGTTGAGCTTGTCCAGGCCATTACTATGTCGTTCATTGTGGGATTTTGAAATCAATTGGCACATTTGTTAACCATTATTGGACGGTGTGTTGCGCGATAAAATTACGTCGATATCTCCAAGGTCAAGGTCACACTTTGAGTTCAAAGGTCAAAAATGGCCATAAATAAGCTTGTCTGGGCCATAACTATGTCATTCATTGTGAGATTTTAATATTACTCTCCACATTAATTTTGTTCACAGGCATTGGATGGCGTATCATGCCAAAGAATTCAAGATTTCAAAGGTCAAAATGGCCATAAATGATAATGGCATAATAATTCTTAAAAATTGCCATAAATAAGCTTCTCTTGTTTTGTGAGACAGCATGCAAAATATTCTGTGTCAATGCAGCATGTGGGGGTATACGTCACGTCAGTGACAAAGCTCTAGTTAAACTAGGCATCATCTACACATTGACACATTTCTACATGGTCTGTATGTTTGTAATGCCGTGTTGCGAGACGTTGGGTGGCAATTTCTTCTTTGCTTAGGCTGTCATTTGGATTCATCTTGGTCCTTTTTCGGCCTGTCTGTCTGTCTGTCTGTCTGTCTGTCTGTCCATAGAGCAAAAATGTTGGACAGAAACTCCTATCCTTTTCAACGTTTAATGCAGACTTGCATGAATTGTTCTTTTTGATATAAAGTTAAATTAGGCATTTATTACTCTAGAGATAATTTACTTTGCATTAGAATGCAGAGTTTTCATTTAGACTGCAGAGTTTTCATTTAGACCCAGTTGGCAGGTATATTACCCTACTATTTTGACAAAAATATTTGGACAATACTTGGCTACTTTTCAAAGCTCATTGGAAAATAACCTTTAATTTTCCTCCAACTTGTGGTCAACATCCGCTTCCTTCAAAACTTCATGAGATTGTAAAGATATATCGGAGAAAATGAATTAAATAAGTAATATGTAAAGATATATCGGAGAAAATGAATTAAATAAGTAATATGTAAAGATATATTGGAGAAAATGAATTAAATAAGTAATATGTAAAGATATATCGGAGAAAATGAATTAAATAAGTAATATGTAAAGATATATGGGAGAAAATGAATTAAATAAGTAATATTCTCAAGAAAATTTAAATAATTGTGCCTTCCTCTGGGAAAACGGGGCTTAATGCATGTGCATATAGTGTCGTCCCAGATTAGCCCGTGCAGTCTGCACTGGCTTATCAGGGATGACACTTTCCGCCTTATTTGGATTTTAAGAAGAGCCTTTCTTTAACAGAAAAATACCATAAACGCGCAAAGTGTTATCCCTGATTAGCCTGTGTGGACTGCACAAGCTAATCTGGAACGACACTTTATGCACATACATTTAACCCCCTTTTCTCAGAGCTTGTCTCATAAATATTTTCTATAACATCTCAATGTAAACCACTCCAATCAAACAAAAAATATTTTTTATTTAAATGATTATTATAGATATTTGTCCCCGTTTCCAGGGAGACCAGATGCGACCACGGGTGGTGAAGCGTGGCGTGTCAGACTTTGATATCACCGAGGGGGAGTCCCGTCAGGTGGACCATCTCGTGTTCGTGGTGCACGGCATCGGCACCGTCTGCGATATTCGCTTCAGAAACATCGTGGAATGTGGTGAGATATTGGGCTTGTATTTACTAATCAAAGTCTAAAAAATTATGTTAAAAGACAGTGATTTTTTTTGCCCAAAATCACAGCCTCAAACAGGCTGTTTTCCAATCGCAAAAAAAAACACGTTTTTCCAAAAATCTGACCAAAATTTCCCCAAAAAGATGCCAAACTTTTCCAATAAACTCAATAATTGGTTTATTGAGTGTAATATACAGCCATATAATTACGTAGCCCTTTATAATATAATTTGAAAATGAAGTTAAATATGCACTTATAAGCAATATATTTAGGCTGATTTTGTAGTCATTTTTAGGTCATAAGTTTGAAGTTGTTATGTCCACAGTGGTTTTTTTGTTCAAATTTGGGGCCAGTATCCGGCCCCATTCCCAAGGGAAAAAGGTATATATCTTTCTCAAATGGGACCTTAAAATTTCCAATGGATTTTTTTTTTGTAGATCTCAACATTGAGCATTTAGTTCATCTCCCATACAGCTCGTTAAGTCGAACCTTAGTAAATTTTATATTGAAAACACTTAAATTCTCAATTTTTAAGCATTTGTTAGCAAAACAACAACAAAACTAATTTTCCAATTTTAGTCAAAATGCTGCGATTTTTCCCAATCAAAAGGGACCTGGCCCCATTCCCAACATGGTGAGAAAAAAACACTGGTATATTTATCAGATATCTTTTTTGTAAAGTGTTTCATGTTTTCTGTAAGTAAAATCAATAATTATGCCCACCTTCGATCGGTCTGTCAGTCGGTAGACCAGTTTCTTTCCAATCAATAACTTGTGAACGGATTGACCAATTTTGGATTGATACTTTCCATGTGCATTTGCCTTTGCCAGTAGATG
>VMBQ01014889.1:0-14864 GCA_007657795.1 Dreissena rostriformis | reverse complement strand
AATGTCTGGCTTATTTATTTCTAGAATGTAGTTTCATTGGTTTTGCTGTTCCGTATTTGTACCGGATGTAAAAGGCTTTAAATAATAATATTATAATTTATAAATTGCTTTGGTTATGTTTGTCATTGTAAAATACCAATATGAGTGTGCTACTTTTTAAGGACGAATTAAGTAGTGTACTATATCCCTGTATACCACAGCCTCATATATCAGTAAATAGTCGGCAAGACTGAGATTAACATCTACTGTGTTGATCAGAAACCCGAAAAAATAAACATGTGAACAACGTTCGCCTAGTGATTCACACTGTGTAACATCTTCTAGCTTTTATTAATAATGAATACGACCACATCCAGTAAATAAAAAGGCCTCACGGAACTGTTCAAGAAACAAGGAATGAATCTACGCACATGGGTGCCGCCGTAAAATGCCACAGTACACACAAATGGGTTTCTGTTGGACAGTAATTCTCGGAATTTATATAGCAAAAAGGACAGGAAATAACAAAGGAAAATAAATCCAAAAAGGGGATCAAGGGCTATGTGCGCATCTCACCCTCTTAATAAGATTAGCCCAATAACGAAGTTGTAAGTGGATACCCCTTGAAGAAAAAAATAAAAAATACGAAGTGCAATTACTCTAAAATATAGAAGCACGAGTTATAGTTTGTTATACACTGCACTTCCTCATAATAAGGTATATACCTTCATTTCAAGTTATGGTCCGGAAAAAGTTTGAGCTCACACATCAACAAAGGGTAAACACTTTAAACATAGGGGAGCAATATGTTAATGTTTCGGGCACATACAAATCACCTAAATGATATCTACCTACCTTTTAAGTTGTAAGTGATACTTCTTTTATTTTTATGTTTTAGATTTATGCTCCAGACCAAAATTAAAGTACAAAAAAGGGAGCAAGATTAACTGTTCTTGTGCAATCTACATCTCTTTACTGTGATCAACCTAAATATGAAGATTCAAGTTGATATCTGTTTCAGTTTTTGAGGTATGCTCCAGACAAAATCATATCCAACTTCTGTTGCTGCCCTTGGCTGCTATAGATCAAAATCGATGAAAAGATTTATCATTTAATTGAATACAAAAATAAAGAACGGTGTATTTCGAGCATTCATTGATTTGTTAATAATTTATATATCCGATTTGCACGAGTGAAATATTAATTTATAACGTTCATAACTTTACGTGTAGATGTGCTTTCTGGGTTTTAAAAGTTTTAAAGGATCATTTTGTTCACATCTCAATACAAGTTAAAGGGGAATAATTTTAGTGTGCCTGTACCAGGTTGAGAAAAGGTTACAAAAAAACAATATTTTCATAGTAATAGTTTAAATTGCACTAGTGGAATCCGATATGGATATAATTAACCTTTCAATACATTTTTGTTTTTGTTTCTTAAAGTATATATTTAGACCGTCCTTTTTAAACGTTAGAACCAGATGTTTGTGATTATAGATGTTATTTCACGCATTCATTGAAACGTACACAAATCTCATCGGAATTCTGTCTTTTCCGGCCCTATTAGGTGATAAACAACGGACTGACAAGTAAATTGTTTTTGACATGTTATCAAAAGTTCAATGTAGATATTTAGTAAGATTAATTCGTATAACTTAAAATATAGATTGATTTAATGATTGACATTAAAAATATACTTCGATATTGTTTACTTTATGGTTAGGTTTATTTATTCTCTCGGATTACATTAAAGTGTATTTAACGTTTATTCATCATTAAAAAAAGAAAAGGAAGAGTTTTGTTGAGGTAATTCCTTTAAAAGTAAAAAAAAAGAGCGGAACAACTTTGGATCAATAATATTGATTCGGAAGTTAATTTGTCTGGTCTGGAGCCACGATGTCCTATAATGAGACCACGAAACCTTGCGTTACTTTACAGCGGACAGCGTAGCTTCTGATCAGACTTAGTAGATGCGAAAGCCGGTCTGGAGCTACTATGGCAACATATGATATAAGACCCATTTTCGCATAACGCGGGTCAAACAGTTTTTGGCACTGTATTTGACAGGAGAATAGGTAAGTCCATCAGGTGAAAAAAGCTGTAACCTGACTCCACAAATAGTTCTATTATAATGATTATTTCTAGATAAATAATTTTAGTTTAGTATTTGGGAATTGCATTTCGACAGACTTGCGTACATGGTTTCAAATCACGGTATTTTCAAAAATTGAGATTGATTTAGTGTAAAAATAGTCTAAAACATGCGTGAGAATGCATTTCTGAGGTTTGTTAAGTATTGCATCACAGAAAAAAAACAATCCGAAAAACACAATATTTGTAATTCTGTATATATAATATTTATGTATCTAAATAATGATCATCTCTTACTGTTTTATATTGATATCAATATAATTGATAACGGGGTTAGTCGATTGGTTGGTTACTACGATGAACACGCCAGTCAGACCGAAAATACAAATATCAAACAACTAAAAATCTCTTACACAGACCAGAACTTTTTTTATTATGAGGCTATACAACATACCGCTTCAAGTCCGATGATTTTCACACTTTTATCGATACTGTCTCGCTTGGCTTAGCAGACACATATGTGATTATCGCGATTAGGCGAGACATAATGATGGAAAACAAAGTTGGACATGAAAAAAAGGATAATAACTCTAAATATGTTGTACCAATAGTTATGGTCCCTGTTTACTTATTCAGTATCAAGTGGTTGCCTTTTTTCTGCTACACAGTATGTCATGCAAACGAGATTTTCTCAAAGGAAAATGTCTTTGCCCTGTATACTGGACATAATCCGATAATAATATTATGTTGAAAATGTGACCGTGCTGTTAGCTCGGTATTTGTGATATAAACATGGTCAATTATTTATCGATTTTAAGTTCAAAGAAACGTGATGCGAAAGCATGCGATTAATAATGTAAAAAGACATTGTCTTAACATCAGGCATTGTGATGTATTGAATATAAGCCTAATGCATGCATTTGACATTTTATATAGTTAAACGCGGTGTAGTTGCAGCAACGACATTGTTCTGACTATTCAGGCAGTGACGTCTGGATAATTATGGTCAAGGAATCAGTAGTTCGGCGATCTATAAGACGCTCTCCGAATATAAGAAAGGCGACGTGTGCTATTGTTGCGAAGACAGCAGGACCTTTAGGAGTCCACTTTGCAGACGTTTTCAAGCAGGCGCAAAGAACAACATTTATGTCAACAGCTAAGATTTATTGACTAAAAATTTTTTTACACTCGGTAGCGACGACGCATTATTCTTAAGCACGAATATGACTTAAACATCTATGAATTTTTTTTTTAAATTATACACAATACAACATTTGTGAGTTTGTTCTGTTTAAAGTAAATTAACACATATAGAGACAAATAATTGATGTATTCTAAACACATCATGGTATATGCAAATGAAGGGAGGTGTTTTTAGTATAGATCGCGAACAGTAACACATTGCACTCATGAAATATATAAATATAAACTAGTAAGCGCTTACATGCATTACATCTGTATTCAGATTTGTTTTTGCTTTTGGGTTTTCACGATTAACATAGTGCAACCATAATTTAGTGTTATCCATAACTATGTTCATCACGACGGACAGTGTCAAGTTAATGTAAGTTATTTATTATATCGGGTGATATTGAAAATTTATTCATAGTAAGACTACCTTACAGAAGGTGCTTGGAACGCTATAAACGCATATGATTCAATAACCGAATGAGTTAATATAATACTCTTGTAAGAAGAATTCGGGGAGGCATCCATAAATAACATACACAAACATGGCCCGTATCATGAAAGCTCTTTTGGCACATCCTAAATGAATTTCTCAAAATTATTAACTTCCCAAGTCTGTAGCTGTTTTGTGCCAAGTCGATTGTGTCGAATTTAAACTGTTGTAAAATGATAGACAATCAGCAGTGGCGTTAAATGGTTACATGATTAAATAATCGTTTGAATTAAAAGATGATGATAGTATTTGAAATTTTTACTTTATATCATTAGTCAAGACATTTCTTGGAGGCAGAAAATTCCTCTAAAGCATAACCATCGAGTGTTATATTGTGCATTTTTATTTTGTAATCATTCGTTTATTCAAACAAAATATGAATTTTTCGGTTCCGTGTTAACGTTTCCGCGTGTTTTGTTTACGACGACACTGTCAGACCAAACATACCATTATCGAAAGATTCAAATATATTTATGTTCTCTACTACATTAAACGCAAATACTCGGATGACATTTGCGCACTCGGAACACAGATACGGAAAACGGCCCGTATCCAAACGCCTAGAGTAGGACGAATACGCACTCGGGCACCTGGAAACGAAGCTTTCCACACATGGCATTCAAGATATTTGTTTCCACTTACCCAACCAACCTTTATGTTCGTGTGGACTCTAACTCTTTTGTGGTATTCAAGTTTGAGTTTTAGTATTGAAAGTCGCTAGTTTTATGTTTACATGAATATACGGAGATCTCGCATAGCGATTTGGAAGATATGTCATTGAACATCCTTATTAAAGTGGAAAATAACTCGTTTAAAGAAAAAGAACGTTAACGACACCTATTTGTTTGGGGATGATGGTAGAAACAATCAACATTTTTAGCCTAATGTAAGTAAGTTTAAAGGTATACACGTATCTCACAAGAACCATCCGAGTCAAAGTTACTCTTGAACATGTTTGAATCGAAATATAGAGATTTCTGCTCCGCCTGAGAATCACTTTAAGAAGAAATGCCGTTGTTAAATGACAAAGTATCGTTTATTGCGTTTCACAAGATTGTTGCGTTGAATTTGGGTCCACGATGGAACCATTTTAAAACATTATGACGTGAGGTAGAGCTTATTATTGCATTAGAACCAACTAATTGAATACACACGTGGAATTATATTGCATTGTCTCACATTTGCAAACAAGAACTTGTGTGGTCCAAATTTGTCTTAATGTTCAACTTAGACTCGTGAAATACATGGGCCTGCTAAGAATTAGGACAACCATACCGAGTTCAGACACATTTATCATAAGCACAATATTGTCACAGATGATCAAATCACGATGTGGCAGCATCTTGCGATAAACGCAAATACACACATACCTAGAACGTCCTTTGGGAAACGTATCTTAAACACATAACCTCGTGATGTTTCCCATCAATATTCTTGAAATATACAGAAGATTCATAAAAAGGGATAGCAGGAGACCAACAATGGAAAAGCGACACTGATATGATTGTATTGCTCAAACACATTTGTCTCACAAACAGTAAAGGTCGTTTGAATATTGATGCACGAGATTTTCCTAAAACAATGTTGGAACGAAAAGGAGATAATGACATTTGATCACGATTTTGAACACACTATACATAACAAGTTTAGTTGGCGCCTTTGATATATAATTATAACACGCACACGACTTGCGTTTTTGTGTTGTGTTATACAAATAAATAAAGTTCCCTCGTTAATACGAACAACAAACCAAAACAATTGCCAACTTTCGAGCTTCAAGAGATTTAAGCAACTTACGCACATTGTTGTGTTTTTTTCTACTGAGCACTACAAAACAAACAATACATTTATGAGTAAATATTACTTTGAGTTCAAGTTGGTGAAGTGTATTTGATCATTAAATGAACAATTTATTCACATAATAAATAACATATACATGTACATGTATATTGATACAATATCGTATGAGTGCCATCCGTGCATAATCCGAATACTGATGCATCGTAAATATAAACTATACTCATGATTTTCAACACCAAAGTTATGTTTTACAAATGAAATTGAACTAAATAACACGCACTATTTTCCAGGTAGTTATATGAAAGTTAATTTAACATAACAACTTGAACCTTTAACTCCATATACTTTTGGACTTGTTTATGCCTACAGCTTAATAAGGAAACATTTTCACATGTATTAATTGTATAAAGACCAAGCACACTAATCTTGAATTATAATGAGAATTAACTTATGTACATTTGAACATAAATACATTCGAAGTACCACAATGGAAATAAGGGATATTGCTCTTTTTTGTGTAATCCTTGGCGTTGGTGTGCATGCCATAGTGCATTCTATGCATGTACTTTTCAATTATGATTGTTTTTTTTTACTTCATATTGTTTTATGTAAATGTTGTTTCAGTGCATTGTGTGTATGTATGTTATCTCCGAAATAAATCTATCTATCTATTTATCTAACATGAACGCAAAAATACAGTAATTATGTTTGCTTTGGGTTTAATCCAACGATATTAAACGACAAGAGAACGACAGGCACATACGAACATGTAAAACATAAACATGTGTACGTGCGTACATATTGAGATTGACAATGTGCGAACATGATGACGATGTTACTCTAATCATATGCTAGTACACCTATTGTAATGATTACGAAATATAACAAGCGACTCACTAACCATGACGTGTAGCTGAACGATTTTGCATGAAGTGCCCTGTGCGAGACACGTTGCTTCCGGAGCAGACAGGCTTAAGAGCATCCGAAAGAACGATCGGCCTACAGTGGGGATGCCGTAGAATGAACATGAGTTATGAAAATATTACAGTAAACATGGTACAGCAATATAATACCACTATAACTATTTCACGAATATGTATTGGAACATTTGATCACTCGTATTAAAGGGAACGTATTGCGGCGATATAATACCACTATAATTTTTTCACGAATATGTAATGGCACGTTTGATTTCGCTTACTTCAGTCAACATAGTGCAGCTATGTAATACCACTATACTCATTTCACGAATATGTATTGGAACATTTGATAACATTAACTTCAGTGAACATATTGAACCTATGTAATACAACTATAATTATTGCAAGAAAATGTATTGGAACATTTGATTACACGTACTTCAGTGAACATAGTGCAGCGATATAATACCAGTATAATTAATTCACGAATACATATTGGAACATATTTGATTACACGTATGCTTACGGTGCATAGTATGAATGATATTATTGCTGAAACAGGACGATGTAGTTTTGACTAAAATTCCGACTTTGAAGGCAACGACTGTAGTAGCATAACGTCTCCGTGGTATTAGGTTTGTTCAATACTGGTTTCGTGTATGTGCTACACTAAGAAAAATAACAACTGACCATCTGATGATTAAGTGATTTCAGGTCAGAACTTGACATGTTCTTACTTCCGATGGCTGTCTGTCTTCAAATACTTCTGATGGTTGTCTGTGTTCAAACACTTCTGATTGCTGTCTGTCTTGAACCACTTCTGATGGTTGTCCGTCTTCAAACACGCATACACGTTTCCNCATATGGTGAATAGAGTACAAATACGCCGAATACTAAATATTATCAATATTAAATTATCACAGACAGACAGACAGACAGACAGACAGACAGACAGACAGACAGACAGACAGACAGTTTATTTCGACTTGTACAATTTACATCGTCATGAACAAATAATGAAAACATTACAGTTTTTCAATTGTGATAGGAACAAAGTTTTATATATATTTTCAAATCATTTACTAAGCAAATACAGTGGCCGTGGCGTAGTGGATATGGTGTCCGCCTAGCGACCGGGAGGTCACGGGTTCGAACCCCACTGTGGGAGCGTTCTTTCGATTTCCCCCAAAGACACCAAGTACTGGTCATTAGTCCCAGGAAACGGACTCGAGAGCGTTTCAATAAGCCTAAGGCTTTCGATGTTATCGAGCTAAAATAAATACGTTTAAACTAAATAAAATGGCGTGAGTACAAGTTTAATATAGCAACAACAAAAAAGAAGAAACAAAGAAAAAAAGAGGATGCACAATTAAAGCATTCTTGCATTTAGAATAGATGTTCGTACTTTAAGTGATTCTTTTACATAAAGGCATACACTTATAAGTTCTGTTTTATTATTGCTTTGCATTAAACTTAAATATTTATACATAGATGGTCTTTTATAATAACTTGTTTTAATGTATTTTTTCTAATGTTTCCAAACGTCGGGCAAATACAAATAAAGTATTCGTCTTCAATACCTGTCGCATCTCAACAAATGCAATATCGATGGTTTCTAGAAATGTTTTGTCTTGCATAACGACCGGTTTGAATATGTAATGGGTGGGCTGACACTCTTAGTCTAGTGAAAAGGTATCTCCAACTTCTTGATAGAATTTCTAAGTAGGACTCATATTCAAAGTTGATTTTAAAACTTCGATACACATTTAACCTTGAACTGCTATTTAACGTTCCATACCAGTCCTGTATAAAGTGATCATATACTCTGCGTTTCAATTATTCTACAAATGTGTTAGTGTCAATATAAAAATAAGTTACATCATCAAATACATAGCTGAAACATTAAATATCCAATTATGAGAGCCTTTGTGATAATCTGAAACGGTCAAGTTATATACGGTTTTAATAATGATATTTTCAGATCTACATATATTAAACCAATATTTAATCACACGTACATATCTACTGGGATATCTACCCAGCTCACCATAGACACATGCATTACAAGTGTTAAGTTTAACATTTAATAATCGTTTACAAAATGTCAAATGGATTCTTTTTAATTCCTAAGATGTAGTAAAGCCCCAAACTTCCGAGGCATAGTTTAAATGGAACCAACGAAAGCGTCAATTAGCTGACAAAGTATTTTTGGCTTTAAATCATTGTCATGACCTTTAGATAATAAGATATTCATTGCTTTTAATGCTTTACCCGTAAGGTGTTCCTGATTCAATGTGAAGCTCCCGGTATAATTAAAAACAACTCCAAGATAGTTCAAATCGTTCACAACTTGAATGACATGTCCATTGTAGTCCACTTTTCATTGGTCAATAACCCGCCTCTCTCCCGAAATACCATAATTTTTGTTTTCTCTGTATGTACTTTTAATCCCCAAACATAGCCATAAAAGTGTAGATTATCTAAATGAATTTCTCTGGCGATTTACCTACAATTGCCATATCATCAGCAAATAACAGTAAAATCAAGACAATATCATCAATATACAATCCGGATTGTACATCATTTTGTAAAAACAACTCGAGATCTTCAATAAACAATGACAATAATAAAGGGGACATAACCTCCCCCTGCCGGAGCCCTAATGCATATGAAAAATAGTCAGAATATGAAGACAATGACTTAACACAAGATTTAACTATTTTATACATATCCCGAACAATCCTAAGAATTGTCCATGTATGCCACATTGATACATTTTTAACCATAATGCATTTCTATATATAGTATCAAACATTTCGTCATATCCACAAATAAAATATATTATCCCTTATTTTCAAATAAATAATTTTAAACAAGAGAATGGAGAATAAATATTGCATCGGTGTTAGACCGTCCTTTCCGAAATCCGAATTGGGCGTCCGAAATTGTGTTATTTTCCCAACATATATTTTCAATACGATTGTTTAAAATTGCTGTAAAGAGCTTAGATAAACAGCTAACTAAAGTAGTCCCCTCTATAATCATTACTATCTTTTTTGAACCTTTTTTGTGCAGAGGGACAATTATTCCCTCGGTCCATTTTTCGGGATAATATCCTGAGTTCAATATGCAATTAAATAAGTCACATATATGCTTATATATCAACACTTTCAATAAAGTACTCGTTCAAAAGATTATCACAACCGCACGATTTGTTCTGCTTCAATGACTTAACAGCATTAATTATCTCTTCAACTGAAATTTGGTCATCGAGTTCAGGGTAGACATTATAGATAATTTAGATTATGCACAATATTATTAAAAGTTGGAAATATTCTAATAATCCACGCTCGAAATTGTTCGCGCATGGAGTCATTCCATTTATATTTAGTATCTGATTGTTTTGCTATGCAATATGTTAATTCATAACAATAAAAAAGCATAACGGCGCATGGTCACTCCATTCGTTAAAACATTGTATACAAAATTGTTGTATCTGTGAGACGTAACTTTATTTTGTTTAAAGAAATAATCGACGGGTAACCGTTGGTTATTGCGGTAATAACCAACGGTATGGACTTCCGATGCGTAGGAATTAAACCACGAGGGCGTAGCCCGCGTGGTTTGATAACAAGCATCGGAACCGCAATAACCAACAAAATCTTGGGTACGATAAAAAAAATCAACCGTTGGTATATCGGGGTAATAACCCACGGTAAGCTCCCTTCTCATTCTAATGTGCATGCGTTGGTTAATGATGTGCGACTGTGGTAGAATATATGTTATATCTTCATATGTATAACGCATGTATTATAACGTAAGCAAATGAATGCAAAATTTACCTGAACAATTTAATAACATTGTTCGACATCTTTTGTTTAATGCATTATTTTTTATATTTCTTTTGCACTCATAACCGTGTAAAGTAATCAGTATTACTCGGTTGAATGAAACTTGTTGAAAAGAGTCTAGTGCAGACCAATATAGTCACCTTCATTAATTATTTTGTAATTAATGGTAGTGTACTCTTAGAGAGCAGTTCGTGCTTGTGCTTATATATGCGTCGTAATGAGCAGCACTTTACACAGACATGTTTTAGTGATGTGTTCTATTATATTTAATACGTTATGGTTATTATGTGTTACATTCATCGGTATATTATTCGGTGGATTTAAAATTAGACATCTGCCTTTTTAAAATTAAAACATAATAACAACACTATTAATATGTAGACCGGCTACTGATACCGCTTTTTGCTATTTTTTTTTGTTGTTGTTGGTGGTGTTGTTATTTGTGATTTAAGAACATGATATATATAGGATCTGACATGAGTTGTCATATCATACCATATTTTATTAAACGAGTTCAGGAATTTTGTTAGTAAGCGAGCCTTTGGCAAACATAATGATAAATCCCGAATGTTGTTTACATTTCGTGACGTCATTTGACGTTGCAACGTTATTTTAGCAAAATAACTAAATGCGATTGGTCAATAAACGAAAACTAAGCCAATGAGAACGCTTAAAATGTATATTACACATGTGTTATATAAAAATATATGTAATGGTTATATTACATGGGAAACAGGGTATGGCATGTGATAAATGTTAATATGACAATCTTGGTTGTGTGTTTATATGTGGTGAGTTTAACAGGAGATAACAAAGCTTATATTGTTTGTGACAAATTTAATAGTTGTATCGATAGCCATGATTATACTTCAGACTACATCCACCGGGCCTCATTAGATAAATCAATCAACAGTCACGGGGTAAAATTTCTCGATTTTGTAAAGGCGCATCGTTTTGCATTAAAATGGTCGCANACAAAAAAACAACACCACCAACAACAAAAACAACAAACAGCGGTATCAGTAGCCAGGCTATATATTAATAGTGTTGTTATTATGTTTTTGTTTTAAAAAGCATATGTCTAATTTTAAATCCACCGAATAATATACCGATTAATATAACACATAATAACAATAACGTACTAAATACAATAGAACACATCACTAAAACTTGTCTGTTAACAGTGCTGCTCATTACGACGCATATATAAGCACAAGCACGAACTGCTCTATAAGAGTACACTACCATTACATGTAATTACAAAATAATTAATGAAGGTGACTATATTGGTCTGCACTAGACTCTTTTCAACAAGTTTCATTCAACCGAGTAATACTAATACTGATTACTTTACAAGGTTATGATTACAAAAGAAATATAAAAAATAATGCATTAAACAAAAGATGTCTAACAATGTTACTAAATTGTTCAGGTAAATTTTGCATTCATTTGCTTACGTTAAAATACATGCGTAATACATATTAAGATATAACATAAAATCCACTGTTGCATTCATGTGTATTTGTATTTCCATTTTGGGCTTTTATGACCATAGTATTGTCAAATGCACATACATAGACTAAACGTAAAATTACGAATCAATATAATTGACTTAATGGTGTTCCAATATGTTTTATTAACTAATAAATGAATATTTATTTCAGTAATAAAATGATTATAACCCAGATGCATTTTCTTCATGTATTTCTTAAAATGATGAATATACAGATAAAATCATGACATAAGAGGGATTATTAGTTTCCGCTTTTTAATGGTTGGAAAAATAATGCCTTTTTTTCTGTGTATTTTCCTGAGTTAAAAATATATTTGGAATATGTAGAAGATATAACAAACGCCATTTACGTGCATATTTCAGAAGGCTATGACGTTCGATTTCCGACGGATTTCTTTGCGAAAGACGTTTTAATCAAGAACCGTCTGGCGGGGTACGAAAAAAGAGGCGGGCAATATGCGCGCCTCAAGGCAAACCACAGTCATGCCGTGCCGGTGAAGCTCACGCTTCAGCTCATACAGATTGTGGACTCGGTCGACAAGAACCAAGTCCTGAAGTTAAACTTGTGAACAAATTGTGGTCTTTGTATATGTCGTGGCTGATTATTTTCCATTTAATGTGTATAAGAACGTTCTTCGTCTTAGTCGGTAAGTTATTAAGAATTTGTTTAATTAGATAAAGGTATATTTATATATATATATATCCACTTGAAATACGTACGGAACATTTAAGTGTTCATTTTAATACCACTAAGCAGTACTATTTAAGAGCACATCATTTATCAATATAGGTTATTACAAAAGTAATGTGACTAGCATGTAATCAATATAAGACAGAAATGTGCTATCATTTTTTTATTTTTCGACGAATACTTACAAATATAATTATTATATCTTCAACGTAAATATTACATTTGTTTCAACCACTACAATGAAATACAAATCACGTAATTTTAAGAATGAATATTGCTAATACAATTTTAATATAGTCTAACCTACTCTGTTGTCCCCAATGTAAACATTGTCAACAAATTTCGCCAGATGGCACACGCCAACATCAGTGTATCTGCACATGCGCTGTACACGTTTTTCTTATTCAGAAATCAATTTACGTGTGTTTAATATTGTTTGTTAAATTCGTTTGCATCCATGTAATTTCTATACTATAAATATAAATTATGTTTTCCCTCCTTGAGAAGAGTTTTGTTATGTATTACAATATTGGTTCTCATGTATTATATTGAAACTTTAAAGATCAAAACAATTTGTAAAAATCACACAATTAACACTTTTCGTCATGGACAAAAACAATTATAAACTTTCGTTCAAGTCTTCCTGCTAGTACACGGTATTCGAGGTCTTCGGGTTGTACTTGTTATCTTCAGAGATTGGAAATGCACTTTCAGTGTAGTCCTACATTTCGTCAATAGACATACCTACATTTGGAGATGTGCTCGAGGTCGCAGAGTAGAACTTAATTCTAATAAACATGTTGGGCAATATTTCACAGAAGATAATAAAACTGTCGGTTTTACTCGAGAAGATCGCTACGTTATAGATAGGCTTTCCGCCTTATCCATGAATTACTGTCCGGTGCAGGCAAAATTAAAATGCCCAGACATTATAAATGCTGGAAGCCTTTTACATACATTGTGTCAAATGGGACAAAGTACACAGCAATAACAAAGGTGACTTTCGCAACGGTTGTATTTCATAATTTCGTTTGCAATTATTTTTTTTTCGTACTTAATGTAAGGTACTGCTTCATGGGATGGCCATTATGCGTGTGTCAACAACACTTAACAGATGAAAGGTTGAACGTTTGTTCTTTAGTGCACGATGTGTTCGGCTTTTAAACTTATACTGAATACTGTATGGATAACGTATTCGTTATAGTGATCAAAATGTCTGTAAATGTTATAAGTCCTTTGTTTTACTCAAAATGTAAATGGTATTTCTACATTTTGTATTGTTTTAAATTAAAGGTAATTAGATACGCAAGATATACAAGTCATTTAAACATTGCATCATATTGTTTATCATTTATATTTACTTTGAATCGCATATACACATATGTATAAAGGAATGTTAAAGATTGCTGAAACATTGAAGTGTTGAGCTTGTTGCGTTTGTCCGTGTCTGAGATAATAAATTGTATGTAATGTTATTATGAAAAAAGGTATGAATGTATATACGTACATGTATGTACGTGTATGTTGAACTTTATATCCGTACATTAAGCGGCGTCAAGCCGTAACAATTGATTGGGTTCTTTTTAACGATTCTTTTACCTACAAGTTGCCTTTTACCCTTTTACAACTTTATTTTGCTAGATCTTCTGGAGTTAAAGTGTGTGTTTTTTGCAACGCATGAATGGTCTGTACGGTTTTTACAACTGCAAGTTTATATTGTAAATTATGTTTACTCTGTATGATAAAGTTATTGATTGCATTGTACCTAACATATATGTCATGTCTCTATGATGTCATTTAACTTGTTACCACTGCGTTAATGTTATAACATATTATGCCCAATTAATATATGTACGCTGGGTTTAGCTCGTATAAACTTAAATCGTAGATGCACCGTTGTCATTTTTAGAATACTATATATATTTGACATCATACTGCACAGCACAATGACATAATAACATTATTGTTTCCGAATACTGTGTCAAACGCCTCTCATTCGTTCATCTCGTTAGCACCAGAAATAAGATGTCTTGAAGATTATTGAAGTTGCGCACTGATATATTGGTTTATGTTTGGGTGCCCTTTGACACATGCAAGAATGGCCTAGCTCAAGGAAACGTGTATGCGTGTTTGAAGACGGACAACCATCAGAAGTGGTTCAAGACAGACAGCAATCAGAAGTGTTTGAACACAGACAACCATCAGAAGTATTTGAAGACAGACAGCCATCGGAAGTAAGAACATGTCAAGTTCTGACCTGAAATCACTTAATCATCAGATGGTCAGTTGTTATTTTTCTTAGTGTAGCACATACACGAAACCAGTATTGAACAAACCTA
>VMBQ01014888.1:0-13920 GCA_007657795.1 Dreissena rostriformis | reverse complement strand
GATGAAAATTTACGCACAAGCATTATGTCCAGTTTTCTCAGAACACGACTCAAATGTAGTTCACGATTTTAATGAAGTTTTTTACCAACAACAAAGGCATCTTTTAAGATTAACTAATTTCATACACAAAGCCAGTACCGTGAATACATGGACTATGCAGTTCTGTGTTCTTAATATGGTTTAAAAATCGTTTTATAAGTTCATTCCTCGTTTTTTGAGATACGTATAATTCTATAGATTTCTTCATTCGGGCGACGTGCACAGCCGTAATAGTAACATTGTTATGCCTTACGCCACGTACACAAAATATATGTATGACGTTTTTAAAAAAGCTAACGTATGTATTCACGTCCATTTAATGTAATAATAATTACCGTCTCTTGATTCATTTTTTGTTTTTAGTATTGATTTTTTTGTTCGTCAACCGGTTGCTTCTACCACTGACCTTATTAGAATGCACTCCTGCACGAATCAATGTATCGGCATTTGTATCTGCTGAGCACCGGAAATGCTTATTAAATTGTCCATCGTAAGGAGTCGTGGATTTCATTTTAATATTGATGGCTTCCCTGGGCGGACATAGTGGATGATTGCTTGAGATCCACACTGATCCATCTAAAAAGTAGAAAAACAAAACAAAAATCAAAGCGTTGCACGCTGAAAGAATGTCACTTGTCATAGTCTGCAATTAGTGTAAACAATATTTATTTAGCTATTCGTATACATGTAGCAATATAATACAATACAAACATACAAGCTACTTTCGACGAAATATGCTTAACATAAGGACTGCAAAGTGTAAATTAACAGAATTGAGAAAAAAGCTCGAAGCTTATGCTGTGTCCACTTGTCATAGTTTGCAATTAATGAATTTCAAGAATAAGGCCCGTTAATATATAAGCGTATTTTTTTAGAAAACGTGCTCTTTCTAAATAATGTTAGAAATTGTAGTAACGGTAATTTATTACCACCAAATTGTTTGCATTGTTGGTCTTATTTTAAAGTCAAATAATATAGATAAATCGACAAAGGATGAAATGAGCAAATGGAAAAAACCATGGATACAGTTAATCAAAGTAGAAAAGTGCACTTATTCCCTTTGTGAATAATTCTTTCTACTTCTGAATAATATTGAAGGCAGTCAAGCAAGGTAGCTAACTGTGCCATTGCCATCACAACCGCGTCACACGTTTTCGATTTGCGGTACGAAGGACTATGATTATCACCGCATCTTTAAAAACACGTGCATATACTTATAATGAGATAAATGTACTAAGTACATGCACGATGACAAGTAATGCTCGCAACCGATTTTTTAGTGATTACAAAACTAGTATAGGTTTCTGAGAAAAGAACCATTCTAACAGGTTAGTCACTGATATTGCTTTAGGCAAGGTAATAAACCACGCAGTAAAAAAGATTGTCCGACAATATTTTTATATTGTTTCGAATAATTGTTGGCCAAATATGCGATAGATCATATAAGAATCTAAAAAAACCTGACACACAACTCAGTATCGATTTAACGCCTCACTCGTTTAATTCCAACGAAACAGAAATCTGAACACCCAAAAGAAAAAAATCATTTGCTCCACTAACATCTCCACTAACAACGAGATAAGGTCGGCTTAACTTTGTTTTCGTTGACTTTTTTTACGAGTCCCCAATAAAATAAGAAATTGCAATAACAAGCAGATAACTTTCCAATCTCGTTTTTTTTATTACGAAAACAGCATCGATTGGATGATGTTGTAACAATGTGTACAACTGAAATCAGCAACAGCAGAATGAGTGGCTTTTAAAGTTCTGGTACCAGTAAACAATATTAATCTACCGGTTACCTTTACATGAATACATATATATGAGTCTCGCTCTGTGAAAAGGGGGTTTAATGCATGTGCGTAAAGTGTCGTCCCAGATTAGCCTGTGCAGGGACGACACTTTTCGCTTTTATGATATCTTTCGTTTAAAAAAATTCTTTTCTTATAAACAAATATAGTTTAGGCGATAAGTTTCGTCCTTGATAAGCCTGTGTGGACTGCACTGGCTTATCTGGGAAGACACTTTACGCACATTTATTGAACCCCCATTTCACAGAGCGAGGCTCATATATAATAATACCTTTTATTGGCGACCCTTCTACGCCAGATGAGATCATGGTTGACACTATAACCAATTGCAGTAGCGACGACATCGTATGAAGTGACCCCATGAGCGTTAGGCTTCACCTTATATGAACATATATACACATGTATTCAATCGACACTTGATACCATACAAGCTTATGTATTCAATAACTTTCATTGCGTCAACCTTTATACTATAAGAGTAGCAAATCACAGCACACGGGAATTTTGCATATAGAACAAGACTGGTATTACATATTTGATAAAGGTATCACATAAAGGCACATCGTATTATCACATTATTACATATGTACACACATTAAAAAATACTTCGCAAAAGTTTATTCCATTTGTTGCAGAAGTGTCGTGTCTTTCAATACATTGCTTATTAATTACATAACACAAAACACAATCGGATCACACAAGTATTAGATCACTATTTCCCATTATATCTAACACATATGCACTTCATAAATCCTGATAAGAAGATTTTATCACAGATTCATATTGCACCGTATTTACAAATACTTGACTAAAATCAATGAAACACGCTGAGTTCAATCAGAAGTCACATATATTCACACTGTAGTATATTGTTACATTTACTAATTGTTCGTAATAAAATTAACTATAAAACGACACTCTTGTTGTTAGTGACGTCTGTTAACCATACTATTATAATTACTAATACATTTCTTAAATACCGACGAGACTAACTGACGCATCCTTTTGTCTCATCACCACACTTTCAATTAATCACTTGTTACTAATTCACGTGTCCGCTAATTAGACTTAGTCTTCATTTGCGAGCAGAAACCCATTAACCAGTGATTCGAAAAAGAATAATAAGTATAAAATATACTCTAATTTCAATCTCACGTATGCTGAATGCACATTAACTTATTTTCCAGTTCCACCTGGTTGCAATTCAATTATGCGCAGGGTAAGTGGTGATTAACATAAATAAGAAAATACACATTTTCTTATCAAATACATTCCAAAATGGTGCTAAGAAAGGTCAGTCGATCACATTCATGAACGCAGATCTGCATAACACAACTCGATACATCTTTCATTTATTGAAACAATGGGCTACAAGTGCATACGAAATAGAAGGCTACATTAAAACACTTGTTATCAATGACAGGTCACGAAAGGACCCCCGATGTCGCCGCAAAATGCAATTGTCATTTATGACGTGCGTAAACGACCTGTCTGAGGTGTAGTGTCACGTTTATGACGGCTAATTAGCTCGTAAAATCAGACGGTTTCTATAAATGCACACAGATGTTTTTTTCGCTTTTGCAGTAGTTTTTTTATTTTGCTGATGTTTTGGGATAGAAAAAAACTGTTTTGCGAAGATTCACTCACCTAATACAAAGCGTTCTGAAAGCTTTGCACTAGCGTTACGCATTAAGTTGGAATAACGTTATATGACAACGTCTATAGAACGTAAACTCGAAATAAGGTTGTAAAATTATCAAAATACAACCATTTTACTCGCACAACGAACCGTAATATTTAATACGTTTTAATACAGGATAACACATTAATCCAACAACTATTTACACTTATATAATGTTTAAATGCTCTAACAAAGCCAGAAGTGATTAAAGACTTTATAAAGTTAGTTCCAAGTGAAATAATTCGAGTTTCTTAGACGGGTGATATACATGTGTACACATATAGTAAAAAAAAAAGCACATTGTTCCATCATGAACAGATTGTGTTTTTGGATTTTCTATGAATCGGCGGCTCTGACATCTCTGCCCTCCAGCTAAAATTATAAATACCAATGATATGTACTATTATGTATCTTGCATTTTTTTATAGATAACACTATATCGAGCTGTTTCTTTAAGTGCAAGAAGTTCATACGTATACAATGCGTGTATACGAAGTTCATTTTATTATGTGTGAACATAAACAAAGCAATATTATTTTATAATATTTCGAAAAAAACACGATTTGTATAATACATGTTGAATGCTGAAAATTATTGCCATAAAGATATTCGAGTATAGATTTTATTTAAACAACACAATAATTGTGTTTAAATATTTTTCTATACAAGCGGTGTTACCCCGGAGTGGTAAAATCATTTGTATTGACAATAAAACATGTTTCTTTGCGCTAAGTGTAGATAAGAACTAATTACACTGTTGCGTTAGAGCCACTCGTTTTTTTCCATTGCCGACTACCGGTACTAAGGCGACAACGCTGGAACACGATACGAAGGACCTAAATCACGACGTGAGAACACAAGATCACGATGCGAAGTTGCGAGAATACGAAGCAAGATCGCGGTAGTAATATCGCGATCTCGCATAGTAATATTGTGCCTTCGTATAGCATTTTCGCGTTCTCATTGCCTTTTTAAATGTCAAAAATGCGAGAACAAGATGGGAGATCACGATATTAATATCGCATCGTGTTATCGCAACCTAGCATCGTGATCTCGCGTTATCGCACCTTTGAATCGTAATCTCGCAACCTCGTATCGTAATTTCGCTCTAGCGACGTTTGAATTACACGGGTCAGAACCCAAAAACACATTGCGAGAGCACCATATTACGAGGCGACGTCGCGAAATCCTGATAAAACGATGCGAGAAAGCGAAACAACGATGCGAGATCACGAGATTACTATCGCGATATTACTATCATCGTAATTTGTACTGAGCACATCGGTCGAGAACTCGAGAAATCGAGATCACGATATAAACTTCGCAATCTCGCCTCTCGGTTGTTTTAGCGCAGACAAGTCAGTTCGGTAAACAATATTTATAAATATATTGTTGTTACATACAGATCATACTATCTCTACTTCATATCATGATTTAATGCTCATTAACGTGTTATGTCAGTGTTTCCATTTCGAACATTGATTGTAAATTTGTTGTATCCGAAAGGGACTTGTTAACAGTTTGGGAAATTGAAAATTAAAACAAATTATAGAGTCGGAAAAGAATGTCTGCAATGTACTCAGAAAAGCGAAATAACTATTCCTACTTAGCAAAAATGTTAAAAAGATCGATTCAAATATGGACAATCATCAATCGCAACCGATAAAATAATAAAGCGATTTAATAAAGGAGGTATACTATTGCATTTATGTACATTTTCTTTTTCTAGCTTTCTTTGACGGTTTTCCAGAATTGCTGAGGTTCGTTCATATACAGTCAGTTCAATGCCAAGAGTATAAAAACACTTTACTATTTAGTGTTGTTTTTTTTTTTTTTTTTTNTTTTTTTTTTTTTTTTTTATATACTATTGACTTTGTTTTTTTAGACTTTTATAAGTTGACCCGTCATACGTGTTACCGAACGTTATGTCGATCCATTTGGCCTGAGGTTTTACGGATCATTGTATTAATACCAAGGACGGTTTACGAGAAACTGCATTGTTTCATCGATCATTATTCAATCCATTTATTACAAAAGGGTGGAATTTTTTATATATATTTGTATTTTTTACGAAGCTCAGAGTGCCTTACTGGCGCCCAATAAATGTGCCACCCTCGGCGTCCGCCTAGTTCGCCTAGTGGTGAAACCGGGCCTGGATATAACTTTTAACAAATCGATGAGTACACACATATGAGCTCCCGATAGTTCATATAAAGTGCATAATATGAATCCCATCCTCCACTATGTTTTTACAATGGAAACATGTTCTATTACCCAATTCATTATTTTCATATCGACCAGTTTCTAATCTAAGCGGTGCCACACCGCATCGAAACTTAGCTAATGCACTTCTATACACAAATGGTATGCTGTCTTTAACATAAGTTTCTGTTCCAAAGTCAGTTTTAAATAATCTATACAGTCTCAATTTATTACTACCAACACCTCTAGTTCTAGTATTACTATTGACTGCACTTCTTCACTTGACAATTTCTTTTTCAAGAATCCTACCTTCTACATCATTTACAACATATTTAATATTGTTAATAGGTACATCAACTAAATCAGACATGTTTACATCTCTCAGACATGACATTTATTTCTTAAATAGCTATTTTTAACATTTCTTGATTTAGACCACAAGTACATTTTCTAATTTATTCTGGAATCATTCATATTTACATTTCTAAAATGTTGTCTAATTACAGCTCCCCATTGCTTTACAATTGGTGGTTTCCAACCCATTTCACCAAGAACTGCCGCATTAGGGGTGTATTTACCGACACCTAAATGATACCGCATTGCCCGATTCTGGACAGCATTAATACACAAGTAAGATTTATCGCCCCATTTTGGTGCACTATAGCTGATAATAGGCCAAAGCATAGAATCAAACAGCTTCGTGAAAGTGGAAAATTGGAAACCTCCAAATGCTTAACTTTTCGAAATAATTAAACCTAATGCTCTAGAGGCAGACATAGCCACATTTTTTTCTATTTCATGATAATCTAAAAATTCATTTAGAACGACACCAAGATATCTATAACAATGTACAATTTCCAAAGGTTGACCATCAGTGTTAATATTAAAATCAGTTTTCATAAAACTTTTAGGTCTAAAATGGACAATTATTTATTTTTCATAATTGATATTCATCTTATTTTGTAAACACCATAAAGATAAACAATCTAAAAAATGTGAAGGTCTTGTGCATTTTCTGCCAGTAAAAAAAAACATCATCTGCAAATAATAAAATGCATACTCTTTCATCACCTAGGTCAAAACCAACTTCTAATGTATTTAACATGGATACCAAATCATTTATATATAGATTGAGCAGCATGGGGGACAACGGGCACCCCTGCTTCAAGCCACACTTGAAATCAAACCACTCGGTATCGAAGCCGTTTACCCTTACACAACATTTTACGTCCCTGTATATAGACAGTATAGCTTGAAGCAGGCGACCCTGAAGTCCCTCTATGGGGGTAAAGACAAACTCTTCTCAAAACAATCAACATAGCGGGAGCTTTATCACAAAGGAATAAGTACAAGTGGGGAAATATTTCGCAAGTGGAGCAAATCGGCATTTTACAGTACATTTTATATGCAAACAATATAACTATTTTACTTACAAAAAGTGTAAAAAAGAACAATCAAACATGAAAGAATATAAGAAAGTTTTAGGTTAATAAGAATGTATATTAAAATACAAAAAAAAAACGGGCAGAAATAAATCAAAGGGCATGCAGTGAATAAGTACTACGGTTTAAATAGTACGTCATAAATAAAAGTCGACTCGATCGGCAATTGTAATTGGTAATAGTTAATGGTTATTAAAGATAGTTATATGTTGTACCGTTATGGCATACGCTGTAAAAAAAACAAGTTTGTTTGAAGTTTATATTATTTCACTTAATCACAAAAAATAACCATAAATAATTAAAGTTACAATTTAAATTACAATTAAAATCAATTGACGAAAAATGCAAGACTCAACAAAGTACAGCGTTGAAGCAACGTTTTATAATAACTCCTTTTGAATGTTGTAAAATAATGTTCTCAAGCAACGTTAGTGTAACGTGTTGCAGATGTAAAATCGTTAACAATATAACAATTATCACTTAGGTCAATACCAACTTCTAATGTATTTAACATGGATACCAAATCATTTATATATAGATTGAACAGCATGGGGGACAACGGGCACCCCTGCTTCAAGCCACACTTGAAATCAAACCACTCGGTATCGAAGCCGTTTACCCTTACACAACATTTTACGTCCCTGTATATAGACAGTATAGCTTGAAGCAGGCGACCCTGAAGTCCCTCTATGTGGGTAAAGACAAACTCTTCTCAAAACAATCAACATAGCGGGAGCTTTATCACAAAGGAATAAGTACAAGTGGGGAAATATTTCGCAAGTGGAGCAAATCGGCATTTTACAGTACATTTTATATGCAAACAATATAACTATTTTACTTACAAAAAGTGTAAAAAAGAACAATCAAACATGAAAGAATATAAGAAAGTTTTAGGTTAATAAGAATGTATATTAAAATACAAAAAAAAAACGGGCAGAAATAAATCAAAGGGCATGCAGTGAATAAGTACTACGGTTTAAATAGTACGTCATAAATAAAAGTCGACTCGATCGGCAATTGTAATTGGTAATAGTTAATGGTTATTAAAGATAGTTATATGTTGTACCGTTATGGCATACGCTGTAAAAAAAAAACAAGTTTGTTTGAAGTTTATATTATTTCACTTAATCACAAAAAATAACCATAAATAATTAAAGTTACAATTTAAATTACAATTAAAATCAATTGACGAAAAATGCAAGACTCAACAAAGTACAGCGTTGAAGCAACGTTTTATAATAACTCCTTTTGAATGTTGTAAAATAATGTTCTCAAGCAACGTTAGTGTAACGTGTTGCAGATGTAAAATCGTTAACAATATAACAATTAACACTTAGGTCAATACCAACTTCTAATGTATTTAACATGGATACCAAATCATTTATATATAGATTGAACAGCATGGGGGACAACGGGCACCCCTGCTTCAAGCCACACTTGAAATCAAACCACTCGGTATCGAAGCCGTTTACCCTTACACAACATTTTACGTCCCTGTATATAGACAGTATAGCTTGAAGCAGGCGACCCTGAAGTCCCTCTATGTGGGTAAAGACAAACTCTTCTCAAAACAATCAACATAGCGGGAGCTTTATCACAAAGGAATAAGTACAAGTGGGGAAATATTTCGCAGGTGGAGCAAATCGGCATTTAACAGTACATTTTATATGCAAACAATATAACTATTTAGCTTACAAAAAGTGTAAAAAAGAACAATCAAACATGAAAGAATATAAGAAAGTTTTAGGTTAATAAGAATGTATATTAAAATACCAAAAAAAACGGGCAGAAATAAATCAAAGGACATGCAGTGAATAAGTACTACAGTTTAAATAGTACGTCATAAATTACAATCGACTCGATCGGTAATTGTAATTGGTAATAGTTAATGGTTATTACAGATAGTTATATGTTGTACCGTTATGGCATGCGCTGTAAAAAAAACAAGGTTGTTTTAAGTTTATATTATTTCACTTATTCACAAAAAATAACCAAAAATAATTAAAGTTACAATTTAAATTACAATTAAAATCAATTGACGAAAAATGCAAGACTCAACGAAGTACAGCGTTGAAGCAACGTTTTATAATAACTCCTTTTGAATTTTGTAAAATAATGTTCTCAAGCAACGTTAGTGTAACGTGTTGCAGATGTAAAATCGTTAACAATATAACAATTATCATAATGTTTTTATAGAAAGTTCATTACACTGAATTATTTTTCTTGGTTAAACATTGCATACTTTATGAAACCAAGTTATGTGTGGTTGTGGCCATCACAGTGTCAAAAACAACCAAGTAACACTGTTGTAACAACGTTATGTGTTTTCTGGGCAGAACTCATATGTAGCTAGATAAAATTGATCTGGCACTCGTGAGTTTCCATTAGCATAAACTATACGCTTGGATTGTTTGCTGCATGTGAATTCATATCTGTTTGTGGATGTTTTGCACGAGTTGAATGAGACCACGCCATAACACTAAATTAGGTATGCTTCCTCCGTGGAAACTTATTTATTCTTCGCGACGGTACTTTAATATATTCGTGCATTAAGGTCAGTGCCAGATTAATATTTGCGAGCTAATATAAATGGTTACGGTATATTTTTCTTTAGAATAGATGTTTAAAAATATGTTTACGGATCCTTGCATACTTTATGAAATCAAGTTACCGGTATGAATTGTTGTGGCCATAACAGTGTCAGAAAACAACCCAGTCACACTGTTGTAACAACGTTATGTGTTTGCTGAACTCATATGTAGCTAAACAAGATTGACCTGGCACTCGTGAACTCCAATAATCATACATTATACGCTAAGATTGTTTCCTACATTTGCATTCGCGTGTGTGTGTCATTGTTTTGATCAAGTTTAATGAGACCACAACATAATACTAAATTAAGTATGCTTCCTCTATGGAAACCAATTTATTCGTCGCGACAGTACTTTAATATGTTCGCCAAGGTCAGTGCCAGATTAATATTGGCGAGCTTATATAAATGGTCATGGTATATTTTCCTTTATAATGAATGTTAAAACATATGTTTACGGATCCTGAAACGTTTGGTCATATGTATCGTACTTCATAATTATATACAGTGTAATCTTCCCTATATCTAGGCGTCCATGTGTCACGGTATACATTTGTGTCTTCCATAATGTCACAAAGACTCAGAAGAAGTTGTGCATCTTTATGACAAATTAAGCGGTGTCTTAAGATCACGTGATGCGATCAGAATGTGGCTCCTTTCCAAAAATAAAACTCAATATACCATCAGCTTGCATTATGTTCCGCCTATTCGCGAGTTACCGTTCCAATTGAACAAGTATTCGATCTCACTTAACGACACTAAGTTAACGATCAGCAAGACGGTATCAAACAGAAAAGAAAAAGATAAACATCTATATTATAGAAGTGGTTGCAGTGTAAATGTAAGCAATATTGATACACTTCAACACCGTTATTTCGAAGTCGTCGGGACCGTTTAAAAAACTTCGGAACTGAAGATCTATATACAGGCTAGTCTCAGATCACTATTTCTCGGCGTTCAAGGTCAAGGTCTCTTCTTTTCCCGTGTTCTTGTTCCTGACCTTGACCTTGATCTCCGTGTCTGCGAACATGAAGGTCACCTCGAGCTCCTGTTCCGTGATGGGGATCTCCGGGGAGTTCTTGATGGTCAGCGTCCCCAGGCGCTCGCATCCGTCGTCCGTGGTAAACTCCGGATCCGACAGGCGGCTTTTGTATACGTTTAATTTAGAGGTTGTGCTGAGAGGGTGGATCTTGTGTTCGCAAGTATGGCTGGTTTTCACTTCCTCGTTTGCGCGGACGAATACTTCAAAACAGTTTTGAACCAGACGCTTGCCGTGACTAATAACCATTTTGTCTCGGTGTTTCTTGCTACCATCGTATTCTCTTAGCATCTCCACACCATATGTATCTGGCATGATCCTTGATTCGATTTTCTCTGGGCGTTGTCCGTACTTCACCGCTCCCTTCAACACGGCGATCCCGGCATCCACCGGAACTACTAGCTGACGACCCGTCTTATTAGCGTCTCCGATCAGTTCCTTTTCGAGAACATTCTTGACGTATTTGCTCTCGCCGAAACCCCCAACCAAAAGGAGCAACTTGACGTCGCTCATCTTGGCGTCGCGCAATAATTCGCGAAGATGTCCCAGCAACTTCCGTAGCGGCTCCTGGAACCACGTTTCCACGACTGAAGGATCGACTGACAGCTTATCCGCCGCTCTTGTTTTCACTTTGTCCCCGAATCGCGACGAAGCTACTTTCTCTGACATCGGGATTTTTGATAATTTTGAACAAATAGTCGCCAGCGAGGCGGGTATTCTTAAAACAATGCCCCTCGCAGAATCTCCGGTTCCATAAAAAGACCTCTTTTTCGTCTCAAAATCGGCTAGCATGCCCAACAGATCCAATGCAGCGGTTTGTTTCATCTCTTTCAACGCCATTTCTCCAAATACCTCCGATAGAAATCTTTCGTAGCTCTCATCCACGTATATGCCTCCCCACGGTCCTCCGCTGGGTTTATGGAGGTTCCGGAAATTCCCGCTCGGGAGCTTCTCATGCGTCGAAATGTCGGCAGTCCCGCCTGAAAAGTACATCGGCAATTATAATACGATGTGTCACACACAATAATGACGACACATTTATGGACACAGACAATCCGCGACTAGTTAAAGAGGACTTCCACCTAAAATCATCTTTATACCCCTGGGTGGGAAAACGCCCTAGCAATACATGTAGTTAAAAACAGGAGTTTAAGAAGTTTATTTTCTACATTGGAAAAATGTATTACAGCCATTTGTTTGATCGAAAGTAGATAAAGAGGAGTTGAAGACACAGACTTACTTTCGTAAGGACGGATGAATAAGTGCAATGCTTAAGGGACTTTTTAACATAATTTTGTATTTTTGAAGCGTGGGTGTATTATTCAACAATACCTGCACATAAACATTTAAGCCTTTTTTATTTGAATGCAATACCTCCAAGGTCTATGACCATGAATTTCTTGCCAGTCATGTCTATATCCGGTCCGTCGCACCAGACGGCGGCAACTTCCGGTTCCAGAGCCAGACGCAGAGCCTCGTCCGGGATGCCGGCCTAAGACCAGATGACAAGGACATGTATGAATTAATTATGTTAATGAATATCGTTAACTTAGTACTCAGTGTATTTTTTATAGACATGTTAGATTTGCTTGTATAATCTTCGTGTAGTTATACCGTATTTATCCAGACAGTGCGTTCATTTATCACGGCCCTGAACAATTAGTATATTACGGTCGAACTTTTTACATGCATTTCACAAACTATGATTTAGATAGGAGTGTGCATGAAAACTAATCCTTTCATGAAAAGCTGAGTCGACCTAAACATTTCACGAAAAGCTTCGGGAGGGTAGCTGTATGGAGTTTTTAAGTTCGTTACGAACGCTCGAAGCTTATATACATTATACAAATGAGTACATGTGTACCGGGGTATGTCAAATCATACAATTAAGGTGCCTTAACCGTTCAATGTTCAAATTCTATGGGAAGATGGCCACTCGCCCAAGTCTCTCACATCTTGAAAATGCATACTTTTACATTTTCCTGCGGACAAATGTGTTCGGACTGTCTTCCACCTTTACACATACCTTGGTCGCGGCCTCCCTCATGAACTGTTTTGCGCCGACGTCCCATATTGCGGGCACAGTAAGAATGTACCGTACATCCGACTCGAGGATACCGGTGGTCGCCTGATTGAGCGCCTTCAGCAGGTGCTCGCGCAGGTAACGAATCGCCATGGTGAATATCGGAAGCGCCGGATGTTCCCGTCCATTGACGTCCTTAACAGTTGATTCACTCGAGACCCTCTACAAATTACATACCAAATAAATATCCCACATCCATTCATCAAGCTACTTATATCGCATTCAAAATAGCGATGGTGGTGGTCGGTGCTGGTGGGTTGTGATGGTGGTCCTGGTGATGGTGGTGTAAGTGGTGGTAGCATGGTCAACAAAATATGTTGATGGGTCAAACTACGACCAAAACAATTGATTACGCAGATAGGTTGTACTAGTTTGTCCAGGCAATCATTAAATGTTTATATGTGTTCCATATAATAAAATATTTATCATAGACTGTGGAAAACTCTAGAAATGACTTTGACCGTATGTTTCCATGTTTTTTTAAAACTTGGTAAATAGGTTTATCAATACTAGTACAAGTATCGACTTTAGGATCGTTAAGAAAATTTGACAATGTCAATCAAACAAACATATGATAAATTACCGAATTACATGGTACTGTAAAACCTTCTGCGATCAACAACTACGAAACACTTGTGACAATATACTTGGTATAAATCTTGCTTATTAGTTAACTTGTCGAGGAAACCTATTGATTTTCGAGATTTAAGGTCAAAGTTCAAGGTCAACCATAAGGTCTTACAAATCATACCATTCTTGTGGGTAATGACTACCAGTGGATCGATATTGATTCATCTTACATTTTCCCCAAAGGTCAATGTAAATGTCGAAAAACTGACGCAAAAACATGAAAACGTGTTACATTTTGCTCGTTGATCCCGGTGTTCCGATATGACTTTGAACTTAAAGGGACTTGTTCACAGATTTTGGCATGTTTTGAAGTCTGTCATAAAATTCTTTAAATTGATAAAAATAAACATCAGAACTAATTAGCTACAGTATAATAACAAGAATAAAACTTAAAAAAAAAAAA
>VMBQ01014886.1:0-13910 GCA_007657795.1 Dreissena rostriformis | reverse complement strand
TTCCAGAACATGTTTGTGTCCGAAGCCATATCTTGGAACTGCTTGGGAATGAGTGCTTGTATGGATATGAGAGGATGATGCACGTCAAATTGCGACCCTTTTTATATAGGATTTTTTTCTGTCTTGAGCTTAATCTCCAATAAAATATGAGCTACAGCCATGTCCTTCTGGAACACTGTTGTGTCGGGAGCCATATCTGGCCCCTTCTTGGGCAGATTTCATTGAAACTTGGTATGAGTGTTTATATTAATAAGAGGATAATGCAATTGCAATTCATTTGCAAATTACACGCCCTGTCTGTCCATCTGTCACAAACTGTTTTATGGCTATATCTCAGAAACTGTATCAGATACCAACATTAAACTTCATGGGTGTATATATATCAATAAGGAGCAGTGCCATGCACAAGAACCAAAACCCTACACTTTCTTAAATAAGAGTTATTGTCCTTTGTTGTTTTTGTATTATGTAAATTGTTAGGGGTTCGGTCTGTCACAATCTGTTTTATGGCTATATCTCAGAAACTTTATAAGATATCAACATGAAACTTCATGGGTGTATACATATCAATGAGGAGAAGTGCCATGCACAAGAACCATAAGCCTAAACTTTCTAAAATAAAAGTTCTTGTTTGTTGGTTTGTTTGTTGGTTTGATTGGGTCAACTTTAACATTGGCCATAACTTTTGCAATATTGAAGATAGCAACTTGATATTTGGCATGCATTAGTATCTTATGGAACTGCACATTTTGAGTGGTGAAAGGTCAAGGTCATCCTAAAAGGTCAAATATATGGGTCAAAATCGCTCATTCAATATACACTATAACTTCTTAACAACTATAGCAGCTAGCAACTTCATATTTGATATGTATGTGTAACTCATAGAGCTGCACATTTTAAGGGGTACAATGTTAAGGTCAAGGTCATCATGAAAGGTTAAAGGTCAATTACAAAGGTCAAAATATGTTATTTTAAATATTCCAAAACGGCAGTACCACTTGAAACAGATACTTCATAGTTTACATGCATGTGTAACTCATGAAGCTGAATGTATTNTTAGCACTAGTAAAGGCTGGCTTCTAAACATTTCTTGTTCTCCAGCTTCCAAGCTTAGCACTAGTAAAGGCTGGCTTCTAAACATTTCTTGTTCTCCAGCTTCCAAGCTTAGCGCTAGTAAAGGCTGGCTTCTAAACATTTCTTGTTCTCCAGTAAGAGTATAAGAATTTGGACTTGCTTGCTCAAAGTGATTATTTTGTATTTGTTTGGTGTTGTGGTCAGGTTTCTTCATGAGAGACATTTGGGAGTAATTACTTCTTTAAAATGTGACATATATTAACCCATTTATGCCTAGCGTCTAAAAAGGCCTTGGCAAACAGCGTAGACCCAAATGAGACGCCGCATGATACGGCATCTCACCTGGGTCTACGCTTTTTGCTTAAAGGAATTTCTGTAAGAAATGTTCTAAATATGGAAATAAATATACAAGACATCTCTAATTTTGGAAATAAATTGATCCAATTTAGAAGGATGGGAGAGTCCACTAGGCATAAATGAGTTAATTTTAATAGCAATGGGAGTACCAGCATTGGTGCAGTGCCATATTCCACGACTGCCATAAATCTGCCACCCTATCGAAATTTGGATAAACAAGCAGCTATTAGTTGTTTGTTGATCTTGATCTATGTCCATGATTTTCTTGAGAATACTGATAATTCATATTGATTTATCAATTTTTAATTGTTTGATTGTTTATAGGACCCTTGTATTTAAATGCATGACACCAGAAAATATATGTAAAAGAATGAACATGCTCAATTTTGAGGTCCCAGGTAAAGTCCATGTTAACTCTTACAGTGCTGGAACCGGATTTTGAAGGCCTTTGCAAACAGTTTGGATCCAGATGAGACGCCACAGAACATGGCGTCTCATCAGGATCGAAACTGTTTGCTATTCTGATAGTATTCTTTGAAAAAAAAATCAAAGAAAATGCTAATTTTAGAAATTCAACAGACAACATTTTAGCAGACGACAAATTTCCCAGCATGCAAAGGGTTAAGATTGAATCACAGTGTAATGTGCATGCAACTTTATTTTTTTATAAATGCATTTTATCATAATATTTAAAAGGAAATTTGTAAATTAAGTATGAATGTGCACATTTAATAAATAAATCAATTAATATTATGGCATTTAAAAAGCCCATTACTTCATTTCCTCACACAGGGCTCCAGTTTCAGAGCTCTGCAAATAAAGTATCTTAGAGACATTCACAAGTATTTAAAGACAGTACAAAACTGTATGAACATTGACTGGCGTAATATTAAATGGAAACAATAGTCAACATTATAATGTTAGAATGAACTCCAGCTTTCATAATGTGCATAAAGTATTGTCCCAAATTAGTCCACACAGGCTAATCAGGGACAACACTTTTCATCTACACTGGATTTTTGTTTAGAAAAGACTTCCTTTTAACAAAAGCGGAAAGTGTAGTTTATGATTAGCCTGTGCCGACTGCACAGGCTAATCTGGGACAACACTTTTCATCTACACTGGATTTTTGTTTAGAAAAGACTTCCTTTTAACAAAAGCTGAAAGTGTTGTTTATGATTAGCCTGTGCGGACTGCACAGGCTAATCTGGGAGGACACTTTACACATATTCATTAAAGCCCATTTTCCCAGAGCTCGGCTCATAAGTATTGCTATCATTTCAGGAGTCGTGCCAGGCTGTATACAACTGGCAGTTCATTCACTGCCTGAGCCTCTGGAGTCGAGTGCTGTGTGCCACGTACCCTAACGAGGTCATGCAGCCCCTTATCTATCCCCTAGTACAGGTCATCATAGGCACTATCAAGTAAGTATTAGGGGTCACATGCCTCAACAATGGTGGTGGTATGAAGCCATGCACTTGTGTATATGTAGGACCTGAAGTCTTGCCCAGGCTATAACCTGATCAATAATAGTGATTTGAAAATAAATAGGGGATGTATCCATGTCCCTTGCCCAAAGGTCAAGGTCACACTAAGATGTCTAAGGTCAAATATCTCCATCATACAGCTTGTCCAGGTTGTATCATAATCATTCATCAGGTAATTTTAAAATAACTTGTCACAAATGATCACCATGAGGAGACAGTGTATTGGGGGAAAATTCTGTGACCCTAGATCAAAGGTCAAGGTCAAACGTACATTTCTAAGTTCAAATATGCCCATTATGCAGCTTGTCCAGGCTGTATCATGTATCTGGTAATTAAAATAACTTGTCACAAATGGTCGCCATAATGACACAGTAAGTAAGGGGAAATTTCTGTGTCCCTTGCTAAAAGGTCAAGGTCAAAAAAAGATTTTTAAGGTCAAATGTGCCCATTATACAGCTGAATCATTAATCTGGTAATTTAAAAATATCTTGTCACAAATGATCACCATGTCACATCAGCTTGTTACACCCAACACAGGAGTCTCTAGGTCAAAGGTCAAGGACAGTTCTGTCATCATTTATCAGGCAATTTAAAAATATCTTGTCACAAATGATCACCATTAGAGATGCCATTTTGTTCAACATGTGTGTATCCATCTCAAAGGTAAAGGTCACATTAAGAGGTCAGATTTCAAATTTGGGTCGAGTACAGCTGGCTGTTGGTGTCCTTACATTGTGTGTCCTCAAATGTTACTGAACAACTGTAGTGCGTTCAGTTACAGCGAACGTTTTCCAATGATCGTTCGTTTCCAATTCGGTCTTATTGAACGATAACTTCGGCGCGAAAATTTTAAGATGGCAGCTCCCATCTGGATGGAGGAAATCGCTAATAACACAGAAAGTACTTAGCCAACACAATACACTATGTTTATAATTCAATTCATTTTATGTACTACAAAAAAATGAAAAATATCGGAAGTTACACTGAACAACAACAACAACTAACTTGTCCGCCATTTTGGTTTCGCTTGAGAACTACCTCCCGAGAGGGTTCGCTTCGATTCGCGAATGTTTTACGCTGTAACTGAATGCACTACTGCCGTATCTGCATTTCTGAATTGAGCACATACAATATTATGAGTTGTCTTATTGATAGAAATTATTTTTTTTTGTACTTTTCACTTCAACATTTTTTAACTTAACATCTTAAGTTGTTTTGATTTTTGTACATAAGAAAATTTGTCAGTAGCTTGGCACTTGCAGAATATTAAGCCACTGTTATGTTACCAATTTTCGCATTGAGCATCAATATTCATTTTGAGCAAATTTAGATCTACAAAAATAAACTCTGAATGTTCTGCCCATGTTATGAATGACATAAATCTCATGCATATTTTAGACTGGTTCCCACACAGAGGTACTACCCGCTACGGTTCCACTGTAGTGCAATCTTGACCCAGCTGTCGAAGGCTACAAAGACGTTTGTTCCAGTACTGCCATTCCTGCTGGAGGTAAAATAGATTTTAGCCCTGTTCTAGAATAACCGGACTTAATGCATTTGCGAAAAATGCTGTCCCAGATTAGCCTGTGCAGTCTGCACAGACAATCAGGGACGACATTAAACGCCTCTACATGATTTTAATTTAGAAGAGACTTTCTTTAAACAAAATATTCCATTAAAGTGGAAAGTGTCATCTTTGATTAGCCTGTGTGACCTGGGACGACATTTTGTGCACATGCATTAACCCTTTGAGCGCTGGAACCGGGTTTTAAAGGCCTTTGCAAACAGTTTGGATCCAGATGAGACGCCACAGAACGTGGCGTCTCAGCAGGATCCAAACTGTTCGCTATTCTGAAAAAAAAAATCGAAGAAATTGCTAATTTTAGAAATTCAGCAGACAACATTTTATCAGACAACAAATATCCCAGCATGCAAAGGGTTAAGTCTGGTTTTCCTATAGCTCATTTAGAGTTAAAGACGCAAGTCACCAGTGTTCTTGTAATAAGTCCTCAATTTTCTTTTATAAGTCCCCAGTGTTCTTTCATAAGTCCACAGGCGTTTTTTTTAATAGGTCCTGTTTGTTCTTTTTGTTGCAAAAAGGTTTGTTTTGTTTTATGAGCTATATATATGCTGGGTGAGTTGCCCAATTGAAATTTTCTTTATGTTAGTTATTCTGCAAAGTCAAGTTCACAGTTACTTGTCAATAGGCGTGTTACTTAGGACATTGGTAATCACTGTGATCTATGTGTTTTAGAGCCTGAATTAAATGGCATTATGGTATAGAAAGGAGTATTTAAAAAAAAATACTGAACGTGTATTAACTAGGGAAACTGAACAAGTCTTTTTAAATGGTATGTGGTAAGATGTCAAAAGAGCTACAAACCAGCACTTTAAAGGGACTGTCAACCACGAATGACGAAAAAAGAAAAGTTCTAAAATACCGTATTTTTTACAATTATTAGATTATATTGATTAAAATATCACGACTGGTATATTATATTACTTGAAAAAAGTTCATATTTTCAGTATATTCGGTAATACAATTTCGCGATGTGAAATCCAAAGTACATCGCGAAAATAGGTGACATAACGATATACAACACTACAAATAACGCAAGTAGATTGATCATTTTATATATAATATATATACAATTCACTACGCATGCACAATTTGCATTCATGTGTTTACCACGTGACGAGGATGATCAATCTACTTGCGTTATTTATAGTTAACTTGTAGTTACCTGGTAGACATACCCAGTAAAATTTATTACCGAATATACTGAAATTTGAAAACTTAACAACTTTTTTTCAAGTAATGTAATATACCAGTCGTGATATTTTAATCAATATAAACTAATAATTGTAAAAAATGCGGTATTTAAGAACTTTTCTTTTTTTTTTGTAATTCTGGTTTACAGTCCCTTTAATTATGTTTACCTACTTATTGATTTTTGTGTAGAATTCACAGATCTTAAAAAAATGTATATATCTTTGGTATACTCATGATGTAATTAGTGTGTTTTGATTTAGATGCGTTACTTTTTTGTTCGAACTTAAAGTTATACTGAATTATATCTTTTTTGTCAATTAAAAAAATATAAGCAAACAACTCTTTACTACTCAATTAGTTACAAAACGTAGTTTGCTCCCTTGAAACGTCTTTTTGTTTCCATCATAGAATATGTAATGATAGTTGCATTAAACAAGCATCGAATCCCAGTGTGGTCCGTTGTTTGTGTAACACAATTACGGAGTGTTAAATACACATATGTACAATTAGTTTGCATTCGACTTGAAAAGTGAATGTGTTCCAAAAGTAGAACATATTAACTCTTTCAGTGCTGGAACCGAATTTTGAAGGCCTTTGCAAACAGTTTGGATCCAGATGAGACGCCACAGAACGTGGCGTCTCATCAGGATCCAAACTGTTTGCTATTCTGATAGTATTCTTTGAAAAAAAATCGAAGAAAATGCTAATTTTAGAAATTNATAATAATTCTTAAAAATTGCCATAAATTGGCTTCTCTTGTTTTGTGAGACAGCATGCAAAATAGTCTGTCAATGCAGCATGTGGGGGTATACTTCACGTCTGTGAGAAAGCTCTAGTTTAATGCGAGCTACCAAGGGTATAATGGCTCTCTTCTATAGCATATTTTGTTTCCTTTTATAGATGGCCCAAGAGTTTCTGCAATGGATGATAAAAAGATTGAAAAAGGGACCCCTTTCCAGATTGATTGCCCTTTTACGCCAGGCAACCCATCTAACACAACATTCATGTGGCGTCACATATCATCAGGTCGTTCTTGGGAAGGTCGTTCCTTCAATCTGACATCAGTACAACGTACGGATGATGGTCAATTCAAATGCACAGTATCCAATCTTCTCAACCCCACAGCTGGTCCTGCTAATCAAATTCGGAGTCATGATGGGCAGTTTGGTATTGAGGTGCTGTGTAAGTAGTGTTGCAATAAGTTGAACGGCAATTTATCCGAAAGAAGTGTATAACTAGTACTATGCAGTTCACAAACATACTAATTTAAATGTATCCTCTTTGGTACAAAACATAAAACTATTACGTTATACTTGTTGATTCTGACTTGTTTTGTTATAAGTTCAAAATCCATGATGGTTTTATAATTGTCCATTTTAGATGGTGCTGAAAACATGCAATTCTTCACTAACCAATCAGTTAGTGGGAACTATATGAACGTGACAGAGAACACGAATGTTGAAATAAGCTGCACAATAGAAAGCAACCCGGGTTCCACAATCAAAATAATTAAGGATCAAAAGTTGATGAGTAACGTTTCTAACACAAAGTCACTGTCGGTCACAATAAACGGAAGATGTGAAGATGCAGGTTCATACACGTGTGAGGGATCAAATCAGTATCCAGGGTCCCCGTCCAAGCAAATTGATGTGCATGTATTGTGTAAGTACAGTATGTTATGTATGTGGGACATGAACAATATGAGTAACTTTTCAAGCAGACTGTTGTGCATATATTGTTTAAGTACAGTCTTACATATGTATGGGATAAAATCACCAATGTTCATTTTAAAAGCAGCTGATTGTGTGTCATTTGTTAAGATACAATTTTACCATCTTATATGTGATAAGAAGTACCGTAGATCACTCTCCAAGCAGTTTTATGTATGTATTTTGAACAACCTTACATGTATAAGGGGCAACCAGTGCCGAGAGTTCTTTTCCAACAAGACTTACCAGAAGTTTACTCTTTACTTAAATGACCCATCTGATAAGCTTAAGGTAGTTTATCTGTAATAAATTCATGTGTTTTTTATGTTGGCTGATTGCGTTATTTTTTATTGTGTATTAAGGTGATTACGATGATTTTCGGCACAGTCTGTTTTATATCTGTTTCTGGGAACATTTGCTTTTGGTTAAGAATATTTTTTTCATTCAAGATTATAGGTATGCTTAGGTTAATATTCGATTCAATTCATCAGTGACTGCCTTTCAAAGGAAGAAAAACACTACCGATCCATAACATATTTGAAAGAACAAACGTTTTTTTTACATTTACAGCATATGAGGTAACATTTATTCGTCGTTGTCTAACTAAATTAGTATTATAAGATCAAATTTTCTTTTCCGTTTCAACTGTGTGTGTTATGCCCCCTTCTTCGAAGAAGAGGGGTATGTTGTTTTTGGCCTGTCTGTCTGTCATTCTCTCTGTCCCAAAACTTTAACCTTGGTTATTAAAGTTTGATAACTTTTGCAATATTGAAGAGCAACTTCATGTTTGGCATGCATGTGTATCTCACGAAGCTGCACATTTTGAGTGGTTAAAGGTCAAGGTCATCACTCAAGGTCAAAGGTCAAATATCATTGTATGTGTCTGTCCCACAACTTTAACCTTGGTTAAAGTTTGGTCATAACTTTTGCAATATTGAAGATAGCAACTTGATTTTGCATGCATGTGTATTTCATGGAGCTGCACATTTTGAGTGGTGAAAGGTCAATGTCAAGGTCATCCTTCAAGGTCAAAGGTAAAAAAAAACGCATTAGGGGGCATTGTGTTTCTGACAAACACAGCTATTGTTTTTGTACTGTTGTTGATTTTGTTGTTATTCATAGATTTGTAAGAACAATTTAGGATGCCTATTCAATTGAACTATTTTTGACCATGTTATGATGGCAATGCCAGTCATCATTTAAATCTGCACTGGTATGATTTGAGTCTCAGGATTGGTTTATACACACCAGTTTATAATATGTTATGTCCGAAAGCAACCATTTGTGAGCTCACGAAGAAACATAATATAGCAAATTTAATAAGATACATCTTATTATGTATGTAGTGTACTTACGATTTCAAAATAATAACAGAGTTTAATTAACATCATTTTAGTAACATATTTACAATATATTGGCCAAGTTTAAGTTTAGTTCAAGTGGGATAAGAAAATACGTCACTCAGTAAATTCTTTTTAATATCTTATAAAAACTCTTAAGTGTCTTATTTGATATATCTATTATGACACTTTGAATGTTTGTATTAATCTTATCTAGGCCAAGTTTACAAAAAGGCATTTAAAGTTAAAAACAGTGTAATCAGAACAAATTCTTGATAATTTTTGGACATTTAACACAGTTAAGGGCTGTAGGGCCATCGTTGCCCTCTTATTAACCAAGGGATCAAATAAATGTCCTCGAAATAAAAATAACTGGTCGTGTTATAAATAAAGAACAATAACTAAGCTCATTTGACAGTAAACGTTAATGATATTTGGCATGTCAATCCCTGAAACGATACTGTCATATAACACAAAATAGTTTAACGTCCGCTTAATGCTCTTGTTAAGGTAAACATGCAACGTCGTCATATCACTGATTTTGCTGCAGGTATTCAATTGAAACTTCTCATGTATTTGGGTTTATTATGTGAGGTTGCTGACCAAGTTCCATAACTCTTACCTGCGTTTTAGCAGGATTATGCCCTCTTTCTTCACTCAGAAATTGTGTTAAGGAATATGTGCAACTTCTCCATATCACTGTTTCTACTACAGCTAAGTAATCAATTGAAACTTCACCAAGTTTCATAACTCTGACCCTACAATTTAGAACGTTGCATATGTGTTCAGGATCTTAATGAACATTCACTGAACAAGAAATATAACTATAACCTGCCTTTAAGCATGATTATACACTCTTTTGTACTTAAAATAGTCAGGTTAAGGTTTGCGTGCAAGTTGAAAATCAGGTTAAAGTTTGCATGCAGCAAGAACATATCTCTGTAACTTTTACAGATATTTAATTAAAACTTCATTCATGTCTTCGGGATCATTATGCAAGGTCACAGACCATGGCATATAACTCAGGCCTGCAATTTAGCAGAATGATGCCCTTTTAAGGAAATATTCCATATTAGGAAATTCAGGTTAACATGTGCGTCCAACAACCCAAGTCTCATGCTGACATGCAGTTTGGTCAAGTTTAAGTCACTGTTGCTTAAAAAAGATAACACGTTTGCGCTCAAGAACTAAAATTAAGAGAAACATATTGTGCTGAAACTGTTTGTGTGGGTAGGTTACAGGTGGATCTAGCTAGGGATTGCATTTGAGATTTTGGGGTCAAGGTCATTGTTTAGATGGAGGTTTTGTTTGTGCTTTAATTTGTTTGTAGGTATCTTTCATGCAGACATTGGGTAGAATTGCATTTTTGGCCATTTGGGTCAATGTCATTGTTACTTAAACGAGAAAAATGGTTTCCGCTCAATACCTTGAATTCGATGGAGGTATTGTTCTGAAATCTTTTGCATAGGTTGCTTATAGACAGACCTTGCTTTCAAATACAACTAAATGAATTGGTAAAAAGTTGAGAATTTAGTTTCCTGGCATGGTCACATTTTTGCTTTAATTTATACATTTCAGCTCTAAGTTTACAATTATACTGTATAACAACTACAGATATTCAACATGAAATATGTTTTTGTGGTAATTCGATCTGGTGACTGAAAGCAAATGTACTTAATAATATTCAAGTGGAAGAATGTTTGAGCACGCTGACTTAGGGCAGCTTTTGTAACAATTCTCTGCCTTAAGCAGTATTTGATTTTAAGTACCAATTTGTGTATTGTGTAGTACATGATATATGTATCACAATATATTTCTGAACAAAACCAAAACAGAAGCAAATTTCCAAGCAAATTAATGTGTGTGCATTTTGTTAATATTTAATAAGCATAACTTGTGCTTATTAAAGCATTGCAGTCTATGTTTGCTTACTAAATCATTTTAGTCCTTTTAATCTTATTGAATCATTGAAGTATATTTGTTCTTATTGAATCAATGAAGTATATTGGTTCTTATTGAATCACTGAAGTCTATTGATGCTTATTGAATCATTGAAGTCTATTGGTTCTTATTGAATCATTGAAGTATATTGGTGCTTATTGAATCATTGAAGTCTATTGGTTCCTATTGAATCATTGAAGTCTATTGGTGCTTATTGAATCATTGAAGTCTATTGGTTCTGATTGAATCATTGAAGTCTATTGGTGCTTATTGAATCATTGAAGTCTATTGGTTTTTTTGCTCACCTGATTGCTCAGGTGAGCTCTTGGGATCGGTCTTTGTCCGTCCGTCTGTCCGTCCCTCTGTCCACATTTGTTTGTAAACACTCTAGATGCCACATTACTTGTCCGATCTTCATGAAACTTGGTCAGAAGATTTGTCCCAATGATACCTCGATCGAGTTCGAAACTGGGTCATGCTGGGTCAAAAAATAAAAACCTTGTAAACACTGTAGAAGTCACATTTCATGCCCAATCTTCATGTAACTTTGTCAAAATGTTTGTCTTAATGATATGTTGGTTGAGTTCAAAAGTGGTTCCGGTTCGTGAAAAACATGGCCGCCGGTGGGCGGGGCAGTTTTCCTTATTTGCGTATAGAGAAACCTTGTAAACACTCTAGAGTTCACATTATTTCTGGTCCGATCTTCATGAAACTTGTTCAGAAGATTTGTCCCAATGATACCTCGATCAACTTCAAAACCAGATCATGCTGGGTCAAAAACTAGGTCACTAGATCAAAAAGAAGGAAAACCTTGTAAACACTGTAGAAGTCACATTTCATGCCCAATCTTCATGTAACTTTGTCAAAATGTTTGTCTTAATGATATGTTGGTTGAGTTCAAAAGTGGTTCCGGTCCGTTGAAAAACATGGCCGCCGGTGGACGGGGCAGTTTTCCTTATTTGGCTATGGAGAAACCTTGTAAACACTCTAGAGGTCACATTTCTGGTCCGATCTTCATGAAACTTGGTCAGAAGATTTGTCGCAATGAAACCTCGATTAAGTTCGAAACTGGATCATGCTGGGTCAAAAACTAGTTCACTAGGTAAAGAAAAAGAAAAACCTTGTAAACACTGTAGAAGTCACATTTCATGCCCAATCTTCANGACAATCTTAGCAGGCTCAAATAGGTTTTTGAGGCCCAAACTGTATCGTGCAGAATCCCGGAAAACGCTTGCCTTTTAGTTTTGTGCATCGGAAAAGATGGTAGGTAAATGGAAAACAACATGATCTGCAGACATCTTAACATCCTCCCCATTGCCAATTCAAGCTTTTCTACTGAAAGTTAAACCTAGTTTGACAGAAAAGATCTCTTTCATAGGAATGCAAGTAAATCACCTATAACTGCCAATTTAGTAAATTCATATAGTGGTTGTGTCCACAACCATCGCGTGAACAAAATTAAATTTATTATAAATTATTCCACCCTCTTGAAATAACTTTACCTTTTCAGTTTCACAAATGACAACTTAGCCTTCAGTTACTTGTTATTGCTGTACAAGGGTCTTCACTAAATGTATTACCTGCAAGTTAGAATAGTATATCAACCAAGAGCAATCCTGCAAGAAGACATTTTCTCTACTTATATAATTGTGTATATTAAGGGTACACAATTTTATATTTGGCCTCGCACCAGGCGTGAAATAAAGCTGATTTATGGTTTCAGTTTTTTAAAACGAAACACAAATTTACGATGTCAAACCTCATGAATAATGATGCTGACAGATATTTCCGATTATGCTTCAGTTGACCAACGAAAAGCTACGTCTATTTTCCGTATATTGACACTAACTTATAAATGAGGACAATTAATTGAGATAAGATATAATTTGATTATGTATTACACAAATCTTACCGGATGCACAAACTGATAACATATTAGACGACAATTCATATACTCCTTTTTTATTATTGCTAATGAAACTATTATTGGTGGATGCAACGTGTCAGCCTAGTTTGTACATATGAATAAGATATGGTTTTCCAAAGTTGTATCAATGATATATTTTCGGGGTTTCAAACTTGGTCAAGTGGGGTTTTAAACTAGATCACTATGTCAAATAAAAGAGGAAGCCTATGAAGGCTCAACAATTCATGTGTTCATGAAGAAAACATGTGTTCTAACGAGGGAACAACTGGCTTTAGTTCGTTGATAAACATTTGCAAGGGAGTGGGACAGTTTTCCTGATATGACTACAGTGAAAACATGTGAACATTCTAGAAATCCTAATGTTGCCTCATCATGAAACTTGCTCAGAATATTTGATCAAATGATATCTCGGCCGAATTTAAAACTGATTCCCATTCTCTGAATGAAATTGCCGCCAGAGGATGGCAGTTTTCAATACATAAATATTTGAGTGAAGCCTTATGTAAAATATAGGAATTTTTCATTTGTTCAGAAATCTTCACGAAACTTACCCAATACAATTGTTCTAAAAATAAATTAGATGAGTTCTTGATGACTCTGTGTGTAAAAAAACATGGCTTCATGATAAGAGTTACTGGATTTTATGTGTTAACTATATTCCTAATATGGCTGTTCCTTGTAATCACTCAAAAACTCCAATTTAATCATGATTAATCATGAACGTTGCTCAAAACAGTTCGACACTGGTTTTTATCCATTAATTTCTTATCCGTTAAAAATGACTGACATATGTGTGGGGCTTTTCCTTATATTGCCTTTGCGAAACGTTCTGAACACATTATATTTAACTGTTGATTTCTTCGAAGTTTAATGAAACTTGCATGTAGCATTTGTTATGATTTTATTTCGAGTGTAAAAGTCGTTCCAGTACAAGAATACGTGTTCTCATGATATTGAATTAACGTTTATTCCTTAAGGTCTCAGTTGAGCGACCTCTGATCTAAGGACCTCTTGTTACCACATTTTTGAAATTACAAATATGTGCAGCCAATCACTTTTTCACTTTTCAACATACACAATTCAAGTTGCATGCATCATACCGTATGCACTTATGTTATGTATTTGTATTTAAAATTGTTTTGTCTTACCTTAACAATTTATACATTTTTATAACATTATTAGAAGAATGTGACATAAAGCATTCGCTCTTTCCTTTCTGTACTAATGGCCGGATATCCCTCTCAAATTTACTGTAACGTTGCCATATACTGATTGAATTCAAAATAACTTGGTACAAATTTA
>VMBQ01014885.1:0-13520 GCA_007657795.1 Dreissena rostriformis | reverse complement strand
TTAGCGACATTTCTCAGCCGTATATGGAATACACTTTTAATAAATGTGTTTCTGTTATACTAAATCCATAAGTCGGATCATATGAATTTTTATTTTATTAAAACAACTTTAAATGAGAAGATAGTGAATATAAATAATCCACTCAGCGTCGTGTATGTTGTGAGTTTTACGTCGCCTTAGCCTTTCTTCTTTCTTTAATCACGTGTGTGCAACGGCGGCTAAGCCTTTCTTCTTTCTTTAATCACGTGTTTTACGGCGGCTAAGCCTTTCTTCTTTCTTTAATCACGTGTTTTACGTCGCCTAAGCCTTTCTTCTTTCTTTAATCACGTGTGTGCAACGGCGCGCGACTTTTATTGGTTTTTAATATGCTATCCGGGTAGGAATTAATAGAAAATTATAGCTAACGTTTATAACATTATCAATTACCCATCAATTATTTAAGAAGTTTTCATTGTCAACCTCCCGCGACGAATACCGCTATTTTTATAATGTTTAATCGATGCGCGCGCATTCCACATACTACGTTTCCAAAGTTGAGAAACATGTACTCCAAAATTTAAGTGAACTGTTTAATGAATAATTGGAATTATAAAAAACACCATTTTAAGTCAAATGTTCATAGTTTGCAGTCTAAGGAAACGTCTTAATCTCATTAAACAAGCGTGAACGGAACCCACCTTTAGTCAATAAGGAGCTTATAAAAGCTATTTATCGGTACCATGCAGTTAATACACACGTACACTCTTTAGCTAATTGTCTCAGATGGTGAGAAGGGACTTTATCCTATAAGTAGCATTGTCGCCTTGCATGTTGGATAAAAATCACGTTCTGGCATCGCAATTAAGCGCACCGTCTGAATAACGCCTTTCAGAGACTCTTATCAACAGTATGAGAAACTTTATTATGGAACCATAAGTCGGATCGTATGCACTTTTATTAAAAACTAAAAATGCGAAGCAAGTCAATATAAATACTCGACAGCGTCGTGTATGTTGGGAGTTGTATGGCGGCTTAGTTTTTTTTTCCGATGTTCCTTTCTCATGTTTGCACGGGTACGCACGTAACTCTCCAACTTTCTGTGGCTAGTGTGTGTGCACCTACGCGCGACTCTTATTGGTTTTAAATGTGATTTGCGGATAGGAATTCTTAGAAATCCATTGCTTACATTTATAGTATTATCTATTACCCATCAATACGTTCAGTGACATTCATTGTCAAACTCCCGCAACGAAAACCGCTATAAATGTCATTATAAGGTTAAATGCGCGCGCATTCCACATACTGCTTTGCAGATGTTAGCTTTGATTCACACATTATGAGACTAAAACCAAATATTATTTTCAAAATAAAAAATTTGATGATGACGACTACGAAGGTCTTTCTCTAACGATAAATGGTATTGTATACGTAGCGGCGTACCGCAGTTTCCTATTCAATTCGATTACAATTAAAAGTGTAAAAATCTGACTAAAGTTTGTCCAATCGGGTACATGACCCACGTTGTAACATAATATCGGTAGGCACAGAGATGAATTGTCGGCGATGCCAAAATCTCCCCCAAAAAAGAAACAAACACACTGGTTCTGTCAAGGAAATAGTCTCGAGAGTGTATCCGTACGCTTAATGCTTTAGATGCTATTGAGCTGCAGTAAATAGATCTAAGCCTTACTCTGGCAAACGGGGCTTTATGAATGTGCATTAAGGGTCGTCCTAGATTAGCCTGTTCAGTCAGCTTAGGCTCATCAGGGACGAAACTTTCCGCCTAAACTGGATTTTCACTGAGAAGAGNGAAGTGAACCGGTTACTGCCCTCTTAATGTATTTTACCGAAGGAATGTTCGAATGTACTCAACTGCGTATAAGCCACGGGATATTTCTTTGATGCATTTAACGATTCGTTGATCACACTAAACTGTTGATTTTTATTAGCTTAAATGCACCTGCTTATATTGTTCGAATGCACAAATGTTAGTGTATTTTTCAATTGCCAAATACAATACCCTGTCAACACACACGTGTTTTACCTGAACAAATTCCTGATAGTAAAAATAGAGCAAGTAAGTAGTTTTAATCTATAAATTGAAACAAAAGCCTAAGGCGTATTGAGACGCTTTCGAGTTTGTTTCCTGGGTAAAACCAGTCATTGGTGTCGCAAGAAATGTCCCACAGAAAGGATTGCCTGGTCGCTAGGTGGACTAAACCAGACCCGTATTCTCCAACCAATTCTTTGAATTAAGAATAAAGAATAGACTTAGAACCAAGAAAATTCGTTCAGCGTTTGAATATATGCAGGCTGTAAATTTTGCTTATATACCATAAATTATTTGAATTGTGCAGTAGTAGGTTTTAAATTAAATGTAGTATTGAAATATTTTATACTATAAGAATATTCTTTATTTTCAGACTTAAGTCTTTTAATTGGTTGGTAAATACGACCCCAGACCCATTACGCTCAGCGAGCGCAGAAATTGTGTCCATGTTATCAAAGAAACTGTAAGTGGGTTATCCGCATTTGTGTAAATTCTAAGTTACGAAATTCCAATCAAACCTTTATCGGCGTATTGGATGCTCACGCATATCCCGTCGTGACCCCGGAACTTCCAGCCGTGGAAGGGGCACTCAATGAAGTCCCCTATCACGCGGCCCCGACCGCGAGGTTGGCGCCCATGTGCGGGCAGTAGGCGTCGATGGCGTGCGAGGTCCCATGCTTGTCCCGGAACACCGCCAGCTGTAGGCCTGAGAGATGTTTAAAGGGACTTTACATATTAAGGAATTTTGAAAGCATGTACGCCGATGCCTCGAATTGATAAATTAAAGTCATTAAACAGCTAAAATATATTACAGATAAAGGCTTTTTAAAGCATGTTATTCAATGCCTCAAACTAAAAGATTTAAGTTATTGGAACTTAATTGCTAAATTGTAATTTTACTTCAATGTTGTTTATCAATGCGTCCGTCGAATAAATAGTGGAACGGATATGAGCAGTTATACAGAAAGAACGGGTGATTGTTATTGTATGGTTATCTTTAACCATTCTTCTTGCAAAACAACTCGTCTGCGTTATTGCATCAAGCGATTGCATAACGTGTTGCGTAATCATTAGTCTTGCAAGTGTAATTCATGATTTAACTCGTAAAGCATTTTAGTGACGCACCCTGTTGCTTCACAAGAGTTAACCATGACCGTTTCCTGTGTCATCCACGTACAAGTTGATTTGATGTGAATAAAAAAACAGGTTAACGCGATGAAATGAACGCATATCAGTCTCAGTGCGAACAACTGTTTATAATAATAATACTCGACGTGAAAATCACATAACATTCCGAAGAGTTAAAAATATTTCTTGAACCATTATTTTCTTAAGAATGAGCAATGGATGCACGTGATCTCCACGTGTTTAAGACACTTCTCCATGCCTAGATACCGACGTCTCGTTCAAGCATCTTAATTGGCGGGAAATGGTGTGCAATAGCCATATCGTATTATCAATCGTAAATCGATGATCTAATGTGCAGCGAATTATGTTGTATTTGTATTAATCTCCAAGACGTTTAAGTAACAAAACGGTTCGTTATTTTTCAGTCGCGTAGCTTTCGGTGGTTATGCTGAATTAGAGCAAGTTTCCGCATAGGAATATTATATAAAACTATGTCATTATTCGCATTCGACCATTCCTTTCACTTTCAAATCGATAATATAAAGGCATAGTTTGCCTGTTTGGCCATGTGTGAAGTTTTCAATTAGAAATTCGTAGCAGTAACAGAGATGATTGTTTTGTACTTGCACATAAAACGCAACCTTGGTTTAAAGTATAGGGGATGGGCATAATGCTGCTGCAATGCTTTTCACAGTTGTGAGCATTGATCAAGGATCGTATGTCGCGAAATCGGACCAAGAAAACATAATCATTAACCCGAGTCATGCGAAAATGCACAGGAAATACGCTGACCGCTAATGAGACCATAAAACCTTGCGTGACTTTATAGCGGACATGGTAGCTGGTCTTGAGCTACATTGAACGAATATGGCATAAGACCCATTTTCGCATGACGCGATTCATATGTGAAGCATCGACAAATGTGTGCGGTAGTCACAGATATATGTACGTATATGGAACCCTACACCTTAAGTATAACGGGTTATAATTCGGCTAATTTGCACGTGTGAGTTATGGGTCTTTTTCAACGACATTATATAGCATTGCCGACACGTGTAAAGTTTGACATCAATACTAGTATATCTAATATATATATGAGCCGTGGTCAGTGACCAAACATAATGAACCCGCGTGAACTTTCAAAAGAATGTCTTTTGCATGGACATGTTATAGTGAATGGCCAAACTACGCCACTGAATAACATTTATATCTTCTGACAAACTCACACGCAGATTCCACCCTTCTTATACACGGACCAAGAAATCAGGAATGTACAACACGTCATAGGGATCTCCTGCGTGTGGTATTGAAATACAATGGCAATTAGCTCTTTGATCGACGTGTATGAAAACATCCGTCAAACCTAATTTATTATTATGGGAGTGTGCATTTTCGTAAACTGGCACGTGATTTGCATGTTGTCAATTACGACATTTCATGTGCGTTGACGTTAGCAATCATGTTGAGTTTTTTTCATGTTAGACAAATGGAGGCATTTTATACTCCTTCACCACAGCATTTAGTCCAGGATCGCTATTAATAAAGCTCATTAGGGAAATCTTAACTTAAGCTGCATTTCATTTATAAATGTCAGATAGGATGTTATATATGTCATCCAATTTGTTCTGCTTGGTAAACGATAGAATATTAATAGTTTAGCAACATTAAGATATACTTGCTTAAGGCCTTTTTTATGTTAAAGACATCAATACGATAAAGCAAGATACTTGAAATGAAATGATATTTGTTTTTAATTCAGCGAACTCCCACAAGTTTTCCGTAAAGAGCTTTTCAAATACGGATCCCGACCGCAAAGGTTGATCCACGATTACTCTTTCCGCTTAAGTGACAGTTTTCTGTATTAAAGGAAATTCTTCTATACAAAATTTCACGNGTTATGGGTCTTTTTCAACTACATTATATAGCATCGCCGACACGTGTAAAGTTTGACATCAATACTAGTATATCTTATATATATATATGAGCCGTGGTCAGTGACCAAACATAATGAACCCGCGTGAACTTTCAAAAGAATATCTTTTGCATGGAAATGTTATAGTGAATGGCCAAACTACGCCACTGAATAACATTTATATCTTCTGACAAACTCACACGCAGATTCCAGCCTTCTTATACACGGACCAAGAAATCAGGAATGTACAACACGTCATAGGGATCTCCTGCGTGTGGTATTGAAATACAATGGCAATTAGCTCTTTGATCGACGTGTTTGAAAACATCCGTCAAACCTAATTAATTATTATGGGATTGTGCATATTCGTAAACTGGCACGTGATTTGCATGTTGTCAATTACGACATTTCATGTGCGTTGACGTAAGCAATCATGTTGAGTTTTTTCATGTAAGACAAATGGAGCCATTTTACACTCCTTCACCACAGCATTTAGTCCAGGATCGCTATTCATAAAGCCAATTAGGGAAATCTTAACTTAAGCTGCATTTAATTTATAAATGTCAGATATGATGTTATATATGTCATCCAATTTGTTCTGCTTGGTAAACGATAGAATATTAAACAGTTTAGCAACATTAAGATATACTTGCTTAAGGCCTTTTTATGTTAAAGACATCAATACGATAAAGCAAGATACTTGAAATGAAATTATATTCTTTTTATATTCAGCGAACTCCCACAAGTTTTCCGTAAAGAGCTTTACAAATACGGATCCCGACCGCAAAGGTTGATCCACGATTACTCTTTCCGCTTAAGTGACAGTTTTCTGTATTCAAGGAAATTCTTCTATACAAAATTTCACGACCTCGCTCAGCTATGATGTTCCGATAAACTAAATGTTTCTGAAAACAAGAACATATATTCCAATAACGGATTTTTATCAATCGTTCCCTTGATTTAAGGTCGTGGGAAACGTCATGACGGGTTCCATTGATACAAATTAATTATCGAGAATGTGAAACAGTGTGACATGTTCTTTTACAAGACAAACAGGTTCGCATATCCTAGTGTTATGTTCACAGAATGTTTCAAAATAGAATAAATATATAATAATACCGTATTAATATGCGCCCACTCCATTTTGTATTTCATAACTGTGGATGTTTTCTCAAATACTGTAAAATCATTATTATTATAAATATTGAGAATGTGTAAACATTGTGTCATGTTCTATACCAATATAGATTCGCATATCTTTGTTAATGTTCAGAGAATGTTCTAAAATAGAATTAATCTAATAAAACCGTATTAATATGCCCCCAATATTTCGATACAATGAACGCGTGAACAATGATCGATGTAACAACACTATTCAAGATATCCCATCCTTGTTATGTGGTAATGTATGAAAATAGAATAAACATTTATCTTAAGTGACGTCCGTCTGTGATTGTCTTTGAAACAAACCTTAGATATTCGATCAAAAGGTTAATGCGTCCTATAAAAGCATGTATTTCAACTGTACGTCTTATTCATGACACAAAAAAAGCTGTATATGTTAAGTTTATCAGATTATAATGTAGGCAATACAAAAGTAAAGCGATGATTCGCATAATATCACTGCAATTTCATGATTTGCGCATGGCGCGAATCTCGCGAGGTCATAAACAAACTCACGCATGACTTTATCAGATAGATATATAAGAAGAGACAAAGTAAGCAATTATTTGCATCATACCACTGCAAGTTCATGCTTAAAACATGAAGTGTATCTTTCATATTCATAAACAAAACACATGGGCGATCAACCATATTTAACATAGTCTTTTGATTACGTAGCTTCTGGGAAAACACTACTATTGAAACCAAATGTAATGGGGAAATCTGCGGTAATATTAAGCAACCACAGATACACACGTGTATGGTGCTTATGCGTGCATTGCATTTTAAAGGGACTTGTTCGCAGATTTTGGCTTGTTTTGAAGTTTGGCATTAAATGTATAAAATTGATAAATGTAAACCTCGGAACTAACGAGCTCCAGTATAAAAAATAAAATAAAAATAAACTGGATTTTCGCTAAGAAGAGATTTCCTTTAAGCGGAAACTTCCATAGACGCAGAAAGTGTCGTCCCTTATTAGCCTGCGCGGACTGCACAGGCTAATCAGGGACGACACTTTACGCACAAACATTTAACCCTTATTTCACAGTGCGCGAGTAATTCGTAATACGATTTATAACAAGTATAGCACCTTTCAACCCAATAATACATTAATGTGAACTATATTCTGCAACCTGTTGCAGTTAACTTACTAGCATATGCAACAATGTAATACCTATTATAAGCCATCTGCATACCCACCGTACACCACATTCAAATAAATACAATCTTGTTAATTTAATATGTTCATATCATCTTATGTTGATTAGTGTACGGCATCGTTATACTATACTTATATCTCAAACATCACACTCATAGATGTCATCTTATTTCTTTTAACACATTATGTCTAACATTATTATTTAAGCTCACGTACACACACACCTTTAAGAATATCCAGTTTTACTCTTGTGTCCGTGAACCAGCACATGCAAGGTGGCTTTGGGGACATTCATGAAAAATCAGCGTGGGGATCGAACCGACCACATTTCGATCGCCAGGCAAACACCATGTCTCCGGGGTACTTAAGGCGAGCGCGGTAGGAGCAGTAAGAATAAGAACCTCGTTAGGAATGATCCTGAAGGACAACTATTCGCACGCACGCGTCCATTAGGATATTAGGATAAAGGCCTTGTAGGGATGGACTGGTTTAACTATAATGCGCGATTGTTTGCAAGATTCGATTATCACTGGAATCGTTTAACAAAACATATTTTGTGTGTTGATTAAAAAAATGTACCGATTATTTAAGTCCGTCAATATGCCCCTTTAAACACATTATAGTTTCATTAAAGCTCACGCCATTTCAAAATGAATAAAAGCTATATTCTTATTACTGAGTCACTCCCTTGATAGCGTCCAATAAGATTTCACTTGTCGTTCATAAAGTCTTCTCAACAACTAAGTACATATAAGACGTACGACAACACAGCATTACATCAAAGGCACCGTTTATAAATGTCAGTTCGGCCGATAAGACATGGCACTCAATGTGCTCAATGTTCGACAAGAAGTAAGACAAAACAATCGCAAAAATCTTGGTTACAGTTATAAAGATACCGAGGTTAACAACTGATCTATTGACAACATAAGGTAATTACAATAATTATATGTAGATCCGCTTCTTAATGGGGAAAGACACGTTTAACAAGCTTGAATCTTTAATTCTATATTATATAAAATCGATATTGAAATGCTCGATTCTGATTAATGTCGGAGTTTTTTTTTATCCGAACGTTCGTTTATTACATTGTCAACAATGTATTTTTTTTATTACGAACGATAACCGACGAATTCATGAATCGACGATGTATTAACCTTTAAAAACTAATGTGCGAATCACAACTGATAAAATTAATATAGTTAGTTGTTTAAAGCGCGTTCCGGGGGGGGGGGTAAATTGAGTCCAAACAAGTACTTAAAATTAATAGCAGGCTCAGCATGGGATCACTATGTACATAAAGGAGCGAATAAACATGTTATACGTTAGGTGTTTCAAATGCATAGCATGCTAAGTATGAGATAACTATGCACACAAAGAAGGAATACATAAGGTGCTTCTGAGAGCAAGTAAAATTATATCATTGTAATTGAACCCGTAATGAATAAAACATGAACATTTATGGTTTTCAAGTACGCCTTGAAATATGGGTAGAGGCAAACAAGTATTTGGATTTTTACTAAATATCATAATAAAACATCGGTTCGTGGTAACATATTAACACATTTAAACTAAAAACATACTAGTTTTATAAAATGTCGAGCTAATTTTAGCAATGCCCCTGAAATTCTTGTTGAATGGTTTCTTTTTTAATTTAAACATTTGTTATACGAAACTCTCTGAATGAAACGACGGAAGTACACATATTAATAATTAAAGTCTTTTCTAAGCTTTCAAAATTGTGTACGTTTACCACACAATGTAGACAATAAAGCATTCTGAGCCATTATTTTCCTCCAGGCTGTGTTATATTAAAAAATGTGGTAAATGTGGCATAGAGATAATAAAATTGTAGAAACATTATCAGGAAATAAGCTATTGTTAACATCCGCTTGACTTTTATCGAAAGCAACCGACCATATAAATAGACAATACATGATAATGCATACAACAGAACCTTAAACATAAAACAATACTTAAATGTGGGATCGCCGCCTTGGATTGGTCCATGCAAAGAAGTGGAGGTTTAACTTTTTGAAGTCATATTAGTTTCATTAGATAGCTTACATAAATTGCAAGCTCAAGAAGTGTTGTTATAAAGTTTGTTTTAGTACCTTTCCTTAAATCACACACATGTAACTCTCTTTGACTGCAGCTTGTTTACTTTAAACAATAACCAAAGAGGAAATGTCAAAATATATTGTACTCGAATACCAGGCATGAAACTTGTCGATTTTATTTGGTTAAAGACCAACATTAGCGCCACGTCACTACACATTAAACAACACCAAACGTAGCATTGATTCTGCGTGGAGCCATGAACTTAAACTGTCACTTTGTGTTGTTTTTCTTCAAATACACACCTTTATCGTGATAATTAGCCCCACGCTATATTTAATATACACGTTTATGTTTATCGATTATAATCAACATTACAAATCTCATCCATAGACCTCCTTCTCATTTAATTGATAAAAGTTTAATGTTCAAATTACATGTAAGCAATAATAGTATCATCAAATAAGGGAAAATGAAACTCCATAGACATTCTCCAGTAGTCTTTTATTTAATAAGGAACGTGATTAATTGCCTTTATATACAGAACAATCAGTTCGCACAGGCTAACAAGGGACGGCGCTTTCCGCTTTTATGATATTTTTTCGTTAAAAGAAAGTCTTTTCTTAGCAAAAATCCAGTTTAGGCGGAAAGTAATAATAGGGATTTAACCCGTTGATGGCTAGCCTAACTTCACACGTATAACTCACGTTAGTCATAAAACATATCTAGTTTGGGAAATCGGCGGTCTGTGAAGCAATTTCTTAATATAGTTTACAATGATGCAATGTATCTTAAATTGCATACATAGCGAGTAACGCTTAACGGCGACCTTTTTCACAAATACTTTTCAAAATATTTGGCCTAATTATATCAACTTTAAGATATTCTCATCGGCGGTAAAATACATTAAATTGCGACTTCGTCTCGTGTCAGTGTTTATATAACTTATGGTTGCATACCTCCCGCTTTGTACCAACATATATCTATCCGATAATTTTCTTATTTCTAGAAATGCAATATATAGCTTCATATCGACAGTCAATCTTAATAAAATCTTACAGGTTCAGGTAGTAATTGTAAAGTTTGGCTGAAGATAAATCAGACTCCGTGTTAGTCAAGCTGCATAAGATAAATGTCTTACATGTTTCATTATTAAAACGACCAGGAGGTCCTGGGCTCGATTCCAAATAGGAAAATTGCAACGAATGACACAAAGTACTGGTTCGTCAAAGAAAGCGTACTAAAAAGAGTCTCAATAAGCCTAAACTGTCGATGAATCGAGCTAAATAAATAAGGTTTAACTACAAAATGGTACAACACATAATATTTCAAGGATTATGTTAGTACATTAATTGTATTAACACAATAACTGACAAAAGCGTTATATCGACAATCAATAATAATTGCGTTACATCGATAAAAGATCTTAAGACCCTCTTACAAGTTCACAGGCAGCCATTGTATAGTTTAGCTTAAGCTAAATCCGGCTCAATGTTAGTCAACTATTCTAAGATAAATTGCTTAAAATGTTATTTTAACGAACGATAGGGAGGTCCCGGGATCTATTCCCACTGGTCGAATTTTTATTAAAGACACCACGTAATGGTTCTTCAAATAAAACGAACTCAAACGAGTCTCAATAAACCAAGACTGTGGATAAATCGAGCTTAATACATCGGTTTAAACTACAATATGGAATAAAAGATAATATATATCCCAGTATATTAGCATATGTATTAAGAGTTCAAACAATTGTACTGACAAAAAGCTTCATATGATATCATTAAGAAATTTGATCAGAAATGTTTGCCCGAGTTAAGGTAAGGTCTCATGGGGCCCTGTCTGATCAAAGATCTTACGATACGTTTATATTTCGACTTAAGTTTAAAGTTAGCGTTTGTTAGCAATATGATCATAATCTTAACTTTAGAAGATATCACGAAATTGAAAACAATTACATGTAATAAACTCATGTAATCATAGCCATTGGTGCTAAGCACGTTCGTGCTCTGAAACAATGTATCATAAGTTAACTTTGTCGTGCGATGTTTGTTAAGAGTATCGTAACTTAACTCAGTCTTCCGATGTATGTTAAAGAGTATCGTAACTAAACTATGTCTTACGATGTATGTAACGAGTAAAGTAACTTAACTATGTCTTACGATGTTTGTTAAGAGTATCATAACTTAATTATGTCTTCCGATGTCTGTAAAGACGGACTCATTGACATCATATTGCGTTTTAATTCTTCTTGACATACCTGTTATAATCCGTCTAGAAAACTGATCTTTTCACGGCCCCTGCGCTAAATAATTGATATTCACAAGAGCGACTTACAAACAAATCCTAGCAAACAACAACAACAACAACAACAAAAACTTGTATAGGCATATAAACATAATACAATTCTTTTTTTGCCACAAAACAGAAAGTTACGCAGTGTGTATACTAATATCAATACAATGATTTAATAAGAGAAGTTTACAAAAATACAGTAATACATCAGTAATCAATATAATTATATCTTCAATTGTAAGACGAGGAAATTGTAGAATTATTTACTTATACATGCATAATACAATTTATATTATTATGCTGCATACAGCATAGAGTTTAATAGCCGAAAAGACACGTTATGTGTGAACCCAACAAAGATTGTTTTGCATTAACACCCAGGATTCGAAAACGAAACTGTACGTGTTTTTAACAAGGTACAGGTAGGATTATAAGTGATATTTGCCGTGCTGCAACAAAGATTCGTGTCATTGCGGCAACCGATATTTCAACAACAACAACAACAACAACTTTTATTAGCATATAAGCATAATACAATGTTTTTTTGCCACAAAAAAAAAAGTTACGCAGTGTGTATAATAATATCAATACATTGATTTAAGAAGAGAAGTTTACAAAAAGACAGTAATACATCAGTAATCAATATAATTATATCTTCAATTGTAACACGAGGAAATTTTAGAATTATTTACTTATACAAACATGTTCAATGAAAAATCAAATAACATGGCTGGCTATAGTCTTGTAAAAGTTAATAATTATAACTGATTGTCTATATTATTACGAATGTCATTAGCATTAAAAATATATTTAGCGAGGTTTATAATGTCTTTTGTATTTGCCGACTGCATTAGAATGTCAAATTTATTTAACGTTGGCCACCTTTGAAAATATGGCTTTAAATGTTCTTTTCTAATGTCTCTATATAGAGGACAAACACGTAAGAATGGTATTCGTTTTCTATAGCGTTTCCGTTGCACATCTTACATTTTCTATTTTCCGGACGTATGTTATTATACCGACCTCTTTCTATTTCCAGTTTATGTGACGATAATCGAAATCGTGTTAGTGATGTTCTGTTTTTCTTATTTGTTATAAAATCAAGATATGGTTCTAACTCAAATGTGTTTTTAAATCTACAATAGCTCATGAGTCTAGGGGAATAATTTATCTCGCTATACCAGCTTTGCTTGAAGTTATGTAATAAACATTGTTTAATTGTATTTAAGATGAATGTTTGATCTGTTTGATTTGTGATAGTTGTTTGATCCGCCCGTATGTTGCTTAACCCAAGCTCGTCAAGAGCGTTTTTTATGTGTGACGCCCAATTTCGATGGTTGTATGTGCTGTTTTGTTGTGCATCATTGAATATCACAGAATATATTGTCTTTGTGGTACTGTTATCACTCGATCTAAGTATTTTTAACAAATATCTGAATATGTGTAATTTGCGTGTTATTAATAGCGGTATCGTCCTAATTCTCCATACATGCCGGCTAGATTTGTGGATTTGTTTACTCTTAAGATTGTTCGAAGTAGTTTTGTATGTATTTTTTCGATTTCTTTACCCTTCGCACATACTCACACCTCTGCTGAATAGTGTAGGGCCGGTGTGACTAGTTTATCAAATCGGTTTAACTGTTCGCGTGTTGAGAATTCGTATTGATTTATAATAGTGAATAGTCTATGTAGAGCGCTTTTTTCGGGTTCTGCTAGTGTTTGGGCTGTTCTATGCCAATAACCATTCTTAAATAGTGTTATACCTAAGTATTTAA
>VMBQ01014883.1:62398-90195 GCA_007657795.1 Dreissena rostriformis | reverse complement strand
GGAAAGTGTTGTCCCTGAGAAGCCTGTGCGGACTGCACAGGCTAATCTGGGACAACATTTTACGCACATGCATTATGCCCAGTTTTCTGAGAACATGAAATCCTATTTCAGATGCCGCCATTGGGCACTGCATGCGTCACATGCAGAAACGTGGATTGAAGTTTAGCGCTGTTTATACTGCAGAAGATTCTCAGGTATTGAAAAAAGAAAGCCTTTCCTTTTAATTACCCGGCTGTTATTTGATCAAATGAATTAGGACAAAAATTGCAACATTTTGTTCAGCTTTCCACCTGCTCCTTTTTGAGAGGCAACTGTTGTCTTCTTATTAGGCCCGCACCAGCCCTGTAAGTTTGTAAACAAATTTATTAAATAATCAAAATCACTGACTTAAGGTTTGATCAGTGATCTTTTCCCAATTATCCAACATGTTTATTATGCCCCCTTGGAAGAAAAGGGTGGATATTGTTTTGCTGCATGTCGGTCGGTCAATCTGTCAGTCGGTCTGCGTGTCTATCGGTAGACCAGTTCGTTTCCGATCAATAACTTTTGAACGGATTGACCGATTGGCTTGATACTTCACATGTGCATTGGCATTGGACAGTAGATGGCCCCTTTTGAAATTGGGTCACTTGGTCAAAGGTCAAAGTCACTGACACAAATAGTGTAAACATCGTTTTTGATCAATAACTCGTCAACCAATTGACCGATTGACTTGATAGTTCACATGTGCATTGAATTTGGACAGTTGATGACCCCTATTGAAATTTGAAATTGGGGTCACTAGGTCAAAGGTCACTGTCACAATAAGTGTGAAAATCAAGGCCCTGTGTTGGGGGCATATGTCTACGACAGCAGAACTCTTGTTTAGATTGGCAAGCCCACATTGGTTATAAATTAATTTCTATAGCGATGTCTTTCTCTGCCAATGATTCAAGTTTACCGGAACTTGGTGACACCTCTGACCGGCTGAGCCCCAAATTTAATTCTTGATCGTAATACTTACCAGATTCTACACTCTTAATTCATTCTCTAACGTTTGCCCTTGTAGTTTCGATATTCAATTTGTTGTTTAGCTGACTACATTAAAAACGGTTATTTATAAATAACTGTTAATCACTTGTAACACTTGTATATGAGCCTCGCTCTGGGAAAACTGGGCTTTATCCGTGTGATAAAAGTGTCATCCCAGATTAGGCTGTGCAGTACGCACAGGCTAATCAGGGATGACACTTTTCGCTTTTATGGTATAAGGAAGACTCTTCTTAGCGAAAATCCAGTTTAGGCGGAAAGTTTTGTCCCTTATTAGCCTGTGTGCACTGCACAGGCTAATCTAGGACGGCACTTTACGCATATGCATTAAGCCCAGTTTTGCCAGAACTAGACTAATATTATTTTCACAGATATCAGCCTCTGAAATCCACTCTGGCCGCAAACTCTTGGCTGATGAAGGGGCCACAGCCAACTACACAGGATCTTTCTGGTCAACCCCTAACGTCCTGATCTTCATGAAGCTTGTGAATCTGACCATCACACGTGGTGTCAAGGATAACAAGACGCCAAAGGAGAACTATCAGTGGACGTTTGACCAGGCCAACGTGTCCAGTAGCGTGGTCAATGAGTCCATCGTGTAGGTTTCTAATTATTGAATTATTACATTGAGAAGGTTTTAGTAATTTAATAATTCCATACAGTAGGTTCTAGTTATGATACCCCCACAAACAAAGTTTAGGGGTGTATATTGGAGTGAGCTTGTCAGTCTGTCGGTCCGTATTGGTTGTCCGCTCTCTAACTCAAGTTGTTTTCATCTGATCTTCACCAAACTTGGTCAGAAGTTGAATCTAGATGATGTCGAGGTCAAGTTCCAATATGGGTCATGTCGGGTCAATAACAAGGTCACGGGATCACTTAGTGCGTTTCAACATTCAGCATGTTGTCCGCTCTCTAATTCAAGTGGTTTTCATCCAATTTTCACCAAACTTGGTCAGAAGTTGTATCTAGATGATGTCTAGGTCAAGTTTGAATATGGTTCATGTCGGGTCAAAAACTAGGTCACAGGGTCACTAAGTGTGTTTTAACATGCAAAATATTCTGTGTCAATGCGGCATGTGGGGGTATTCGTCACATCTGTGACAAAGCTCTAGTTTATTATTCCATACAGTAGGTTCTAGTTATTTATTACCCCGCGCCAAAGGGGGAGGGATATTGTTTTGGCGTTGTCCGGCTGTCCGTCCGTCTGGCACTTTTGTGTCCGGAGCCATATCTTGGAAGTGCTTTGGCGGATTTCATTGAAACTTGGTATGAGTATATATATGGATAAGAGGATGATGCACACCAAATGGCATTATGGCCCTTTGTATCTTGAAAAAATGCTTTTTTCTGTGACAAAGCTCTAAATTGGCGGGGGATATCAATTCAATGAATTTGCTTGTTATTCCATACAGTAGGTTCTAGTTATTGAATTAGTAATTTTATAATTCCATCAAGTAGGGTCTACTAGGTATTGAATGATTTGATCCAGTATGTTCTATGTATTGAATTAATTATTTTATTATTCCATTGAGTAGGTTCTAGTTATTTAATTATTCCATCAATCAGGTTCTACTTATTTAATTATTCAATCGACTTGTTTCTTCTTAATTAATTATTCCATCAAGAAGGTTCTAGTTATTTAATTATTCCCTCATGTAGGTTCTTGTTATTTAATTATTTCATCTAGTAGGTTCTAGTCGATTAATCAGTCTATCAAGTAGTTTCTAGTAATTTTATTATTCCATTGAGTAGGTTCCAGTTATTTAATCAGTCCATCGAGTAGGTTCTAGTTATTTAATTATTCCAATGAGTAGGTTCTAGTTATTTAATTATTCCATTGAGTAGGTTCTAGTTATTTAATTATTTCATTGAGTAGGTTCCAGTTATTTAATCAGTCCATTGAGTAGGTTCTAGTTATTTAATTATTCCAATGAGTAGGTTCTAGTTATTTAATTATTCCATTGAGTAGGTTCCAGTTATTTAATCAGTCCATCGAGTAGGTTCTAGTTATTTAATTATTCCATTGAGTAGGTTCCAGTTATTTAATCAGTCCATCTAGTAGGTTCTAATTATTTAATTATTCCATTGAGTAGGTTCTAGTTATTTAATTATTCCATTGAGTAGGTTCCAGTTATTTAATCAGTCCATTGAGTAGGTTCTAGTTATTTAAGTATTCCATTGAGTTGGTTCTAGTTGATTAATCAGTCCATCGAGTAGGTTCTAGTTATTTAATTATTCCATTGAGTAGGAATCAGTCCATCTAGTAGGTTCTAGTTATTAAATTATTCCATTGAGTAGGTTCTAGTTATTTAATTATTCCATTGAGTAGGTTCTAGTTATTTAATTATTCCATTGAGTAGGTTCCAGTTATTTAATTATTCCATTGAGTAGGTTCTTGTTATTTAATTATTCCATTGAGTAGGTTCTAGTTATTTAATTATTCCATTGAGAAAGTTCCTGTTATTTAATTATTCCATTGAGTAGGTTCCAGTAACTTATTTTGTATGTACAATGGTACATGTGTTATAAATTTTTAAATTTCGACGAATATTTTTAAAATATTGTATCTGTGAAAATTATGCTATGAAAATATTTGTATATTTAATGTATATTTTTGCAAATATTCAATGGCATATGAAATAATTATACATAAAAACCTTCATTACAAGCATCAGACAAAAAGATATTCTTTTAATTTAGCAGATCATTAGAAAATGTTGCCAGATTGGTTCAGCTTTCTCGCCTGCCCTTTATATAGCAGGACTCTGTACCATAAGTTATACTTGGTCTTCCCGACTTTTTTCCAAAGAGATCAGCTGTTGTCACCTCTAGATCATGTTTTGTTTAATGTTTGTTTTCAGAATCGAGATGATATTTGACAATCCAAATGGGACGGCCACCATCAGGTGCGGTTTTGCTTTTTTCACTTACTTATCTTTTGTTGATTTTGTAAGCTTTCTTATATATAGCTCCATTAGTATTTTTGCCTTTCTTCAATATATCTTCGTATCCAGAGTTCTGAGATTCGTTCTTTCATTGAAAGATGTTCTATACAAAATTCAACACTGTTAATTCTTTCATTCTATGCAGTCCGCACAGGCTAATCAGGGACGGCACTTTCAGTTTTTATGGTATTTTTCGTTTAAAAGAAGGCTATTGAGGATCCAGTTTAGGTGGAAAGTGTCGTCCCTGATTAGCTTGTGCGGACTGCACAGGCTAATCTGGGACAACACTTTACGCACATGCATTAAACCCCCTTTTCATGGAGCTAGGCTCATATATAGCTTTTATAGTATTTTTGCTTCTTTTCAATACATCTTTTACCCAGAGTTCTGAGATTCGTTCTATCATTGAATAATCCATTCAAAATTCAACACTGTTAAATTGCTTCTCTTACTTCACCGAACATATTAAATCTTCACTTACCTTCGACCTGTCAAATCCCAAGAGCATAAAATTTACTAATCAACGAAAATCTCCTAATAATTTACTTTAGCAAGACTAACCATATTGTGTCAGAATTCTTGTAAATTTGGATATCTCATGGGCCTTTGTAAAGAAATATTGTAACCATGAATATTTCACATACATTATTTAACAATAGCCTTATTGTTTATATTGTATGTAAAAGCTGTTGATTATTAAATGTATGAAATGTGTTATAATATTGCTTGTAAACTCTGTACCGTGTGGAGTGGGATGCCATCAACCCACAAACACCTAGGCCCACACAAACCTATCGAAAAGGAAAATAAAACATATTGAACGGATTTTTTTAATAAAAAAAATGAAATATTTCACATACCTTTCCATTAATGTTCAGGTTCGGTCTCAACAACACGGATAACCAAGGCACTCAGTGGAAGTCCATGGAAGGCAGGCTATCTCTGGTCTCGAAAGAGGGAAAAAACGCCAATATCACTAACCTGCCCATGGACTACGACATCGAGTCCCTAAAGGGCTACTGCTACCACTGCGGTAAACTGGTCCCGAAACCCAGCATTCGCACCTACACGGACAACAACACCATCCCCGGTGGCGATGTCGATGCTGTGGAGCTTATCCTTTACAGGTTCCAGGTGGGTTGTCTTTGTTAGGCCTCCAAAAATTGACTCGTGTTTCTGGTGTGTTCTGACTATTATTTTTATAACCACTCCCTCCCCATGTCCGGAGAGTAAAAAGTTAAAAAACCTGCAAACAAAACATAGCGTGGGATACTGCAGTTCCATATTTGTGTAACTGGATTTACTTTAAGCCTATTGAGTCATTGTGTTTGAAAAAAACAACAACTGATGACTGGAATAAATTAAAAAACTGCTGAACTATTACTTTTAAATGTGTTTAATTTACATGCAATTTCTTAGGTTTTATTATGCTCCCGGTAGGGTGGCATATAGCAGTTAAACTGTCAGTCCGTCCGTCAGTCTGTGCGTGCGTCCGAAAACTTTAACGTTGGTCATAACTTTTGCAATATTGAAGATTGCAACTTGATATTTGGCATGCATGTGTACATTGTATCTCATGAAGCTGCACATTTTGAGTGGTAAAAGGTCAAGGTCATCCTTCAAGGTCAAGGGTAATTTTTTTTGTTAAATTCATGTGTATCTCATGGAGCTGCACATTTTAAGTGGTGAAAGGTCAAGGTCATCCTTCAAGGTCATAGGTCATTTTTATGTCCCCCAGTCTATACTGGGGGACATATAATGTTTGCCCTGTCTGTTTGTTTGTTGGTTTGTTTGCACAAACTTTAACATTTGCCATACCTTTTGCAATATTGAAGATAGCAACTTGATATTTGGCATGCATGTGTATTTATGGTGCTGCACATTTTGAGTGTTGAAAGGTCAAGGTCATCCTTCAAGGTCAAAGGTCAAATTTATGGGTCAAAATCGCTCAAAAGTGGACATAGTGTTTCACAAACACATCACTTGTTTTTGTTTTTAGCTCACCTGAGCACAACGTGCTCATGGTGAGCTATTGTGATCGCCTTTTGTCCGTAGTGCGTCGTGCAGCGTCAACATTTACCTTGTTAACACTCTAAAGGTCACATTTATTGTCCAATCTTCATGAAACTTGGTTAGAACATGTGTCTCAATAATATCTTGGTCCAAGATACTAGTCTTGGACGAGTTCGAAAATGGTTCCGGTTGGTTGAAAAACATGGCTGCCAGGGGGCGTGGCAGTTTTCTTATATGGCTAAAGTAAAGCCTTGTTAACACTCTAGAAGTCACATTTTTAGTCCAATCTTCATGAAAATTGGTGGGAACATGTGTCCCAATAAAATCTTGGACAAGTTCAAAAATTGTTCCGGTTGGATGAAAAACATGGCCACCAGGGGGCGGGGCAGTTTTCCTTATATGGCTATAGTAAAACCTTGTTAACACTCTAGAAGTCACATTTATTGTCCAATCTTAATGAAACTTAGTCAGAACATTTGTTATAATGATATCTTGAACGAGTTCGAAAATGGTTCCGGTTGGTTGAAAAACATGGCTGCCAGGGGGCGTGGCAGTTTTCCTAATATGGCTATAGTAAAACCTTGTTAACACTCTAGAAGTCACATTTTTAGTCCAATCTTCATGAAACTTGGTCAGAACATGTGTCCCAATAATATCTTGGAAGAGTTCGAAAATGGTTCCAGTTGAATGAAAAACATGGCCGCCAGGGGGCGTGGCAGTTTACCTTATATGGCTTTAGTGTATAGTAAAACCTTGTTAACACTCTAGAAGTCACATTTATTGTCCAATCTTCATGAAACTTAGTCAGAACATTTGTTCTAATGATATCTTGAACGAGTTCGAAAATGGTTCCGGTTGGTTGAAAAACATGGCTGCCAGGGGGCGTGGCAGTTTTCCTTATATGGCTATAGTAAAACCTTGTTAACACTCTAGAAGTCACATTTTTAGTCCAATCTTCATGAAACTTGGTCAGAACATGTGTCCCAATAATATCTTGGACGAGTTCGAAAATGGTTCCAGTTGAATGAAAAACATGGCCGCCAGGGGGCGTGGCAGTTTTCCTTATATGGCTTTAGTGTATAGTAAAACCTTGTTAACACTCTAGAAGTCACATTTATTGTCCAATCTTCATGAAACTTAGTCAGAACATTTGTTCTAACGATATCTCGGATGAGTTTGAAAATGGTTCTGGTCTGTTAAAAAACATGGCCGCCAGGGGGCGTGGCAGTTTTCCTTATATGGCTATAGTAAAACCTTGTTAACACTCTAGAAGTCATATTTTTGGTCCAATGCTCATGAAACTTGGTCAGAATATTTGTACTAATGATATCTGGGCTGAGTTCGAAAATGGTTGAGATCCGTTAAAAAACATGGCCGCAAGGGGGCGTGGCATTTTTCCTTATATGGCTATGTAGTAAAACCTTGTTAACACTCTAGAAGTCACATTTATTATCCAATCTTAATGAAACTTGATCAGAACATTTGTTCTAACAATAGCTCGGCTGGGTTTGAAAATGGCTATGATTCGTTGAAAAACATGGCCGCCGGGGGGGGGGAGTCGTCCTTATATGGCTATAGTGAAAACTTGTTGACGCTATATAATAGCCACATCTATTGGCAAATCTTCATGAAACTTGGTCAGAACATTTGTCCCAATGAAATCTTGGCAGAGATTGAAACTGGGTCATATGAGCTCAAAAACTAGGTCACTAGGTCAAATATTAAAAAAAAACATGTTAAAAGTCACTTTTTTGGTCCAATCTTCATGAATCAGCTTGCATTTTTTTAGAATAGTCTAGTTCCTTTTGCTCTCAGGTGAGCGCCTTAGGGCCTGATTGTCCTCTTGTTTTTCAAAGCGGCGCAGTAGGGGGCATTGTGTTTCTGACAAACACATCTCTTGTTTTTTTTTTAAGATGATGTGGTGTGATATAAAATTGTGCATTAATCGGATTAGAGATGGCGATCTTGCATCCATCTTAGATTTTCTAAATTTCTGGTGCAGCACATTTTCGTTAAAGTGAATAGACTTATAAATAATCATGTTTAGTACAGTATCAACTTTGATAAAATCTTAAATTGCTAACCCACAATTAAAAATTAACATTTGCCAACTTGCACCCATCTTGGATAAATGGTTTTCCTATGAACTTTTTCTTCACGTTGTATTCAGTGTACATCAGAAGCATTGTGAGACTTAACATTCGTGGAAGTCAACTGAATTATTCAATATTTATCTGTTTACACCTCAAAGCCTGATTTTAACATTCAGATATGTAAATTACTTAAATTGCATATTTATTGTCTTGACTACAGTAACGAACACCACCATAATGATTGTTGAATTGTTTCGATTTAGCTTGAAATATTAATACACTGTAACATCATTTTTGTAATGTCATATTATAGAAATCAGAATTTGTATCCATTTTTTACTTTTATTTGTCGTAATAGCTTCGTGGCTTATGCAACTGGATGGTAATATGTTATCATTATGTTATTTAAATCTTTATGGTATTGCGTCAATGTAATTATAATTCACAATTTAACCTTTGCCTGCTCAGAAGCAAAGTCAAAATGGCTATATGCAAACAGCATAAAACCAGAACAGCCTGCGAGTAACTCGCATTCTGTTCAGGTTTATGCTGTTTGCTGCTCGTCAGTATCTTAGGGTCAGGGCTTTTTTTCCTGACTTTGTGAAGCGGCCCTGGCCCCCTTACTTTGTGAAAAAATGAGTCGCGAACTTTTCAAAATTGTGAAAAAATGAGTTGCGATCTTTTCAAAATTGTGACAAATTGAGTCGCAAACTTTTCAAAATTGTGAAAAATTGAGTCGCGAACTTCTTAAAATTGTGAAAAACCGAGTCGTGAAATTATTAAAATTGTGAAAAACGGCCCATTTTGTAAAAATTCACGGCCATGTTAGGTTTGTGAATTGTCCTTTTCAAAATTGTGAAATGTCCTTCCATGGCCACTCATAAAGAAGGAAAAAAAGCCCTGAGGGTTGAAAATAAAGGCTTTAAAACTTGAATCAAGTCTGAAGAGTCTTGAATTTAATTTGATTTCAAAGGGACTTCTTAATGCGTCAAAGTGCGTATCTTAGTGGTAAAGGGTGGAACTGGATGATCAAATGATATCATTACCTGTATGTTATTTAAATCTTCATGGTATTGCTTGTATTTGTGTCAATGTAATTAATACACAATTAAAAAACTGAATACTTTATCTATTTATAGCTGGACATCAATACACAGTTTAAACACTGAATACTTGTGTCTATTTATAGCTTGACATCTCCTTCAATTCCACCCTCCGCAACATGTCCAACGAGAACACGACATTCTCCGCCGACGTGTGGGAGTGCGTGGAGTTCTTCACGATCCCCATCTGGATGGGGCTGCTGTCGTCGCTGATACTCATGATGGTGCTGTTCTACGGCATCACCATGATCAGCAACATCACCACCATGGACCGCTTCGATGACCCCAAGGGCAAGACGATCACGGTCACCGTGAACGAGTAGACTTGCCGGGAAATGACGAGATGATAATATTTTGGGTTTAAAAAATGAAAAAAATCTTTATAATAGTGAACGACATGTGGGAAATTGCATGATGTCAAAATTAGTACATTTATATTTTGTGAAAAACATTTGGGGTTTGTTTGCAAAATGAAAAAAAATCTTTATAATAGTGAATGACATGTGGGACTTTGCATGATGTCCAAATTAATACTTTTATTTCTTGTGTTAAACATTTGGGGTTTACAAAATGAAAAAAATAAATATAATAGTGAATGGCATGTGGGAAATTGCATGATGTCCAAATTATAATTTAATTAATACATTTATTTCTTTTGTTAAACATTTGGGATTTGCTAAACGAAAGAAATCTTTATAATAGTGAATGCCAAGTGGGGCTTTTTATGATGTTCAAATTGATTAATAGTATATAAACTCTTTTTAGAAAATGATGATTTGCTTGGTGATAAAATGGTGAATGAAATACGCCTTTTTGTTTGTTGTGGGGAATTTTTTATCATGTCAATATATTTCGATATTTCTAATGAAGATGATCTTATACATTTGTATTATGAAATCTATGTTTTTGTCATGTAATAGTGTGGAATCTGTGTTTCTTTCAATGAGGAAACTTCATGTATAAAGATTTGATTCTGGGGATTTGTGTGATGTCTGAATTAAAAGATTATTTTCATGTTAATAAAATAAGGCGAATAGATAAAACAAATATTACACATAGTGAATGAAATCTTGGGCTTTGCATAATGTCTAAATAATTTATTAACTTTCTTATGAACACAATTGTAAGATTTGCAGGATGAAAGACAAATTAAAAATAGTAAATGAAGTTGGCCCTTTTTCCTTACTGGGGATTCTATTGTCAAGTTCTAAGTGTTGGCACATTTATGGAATATTTTTTCATGAAAACAATGTTTAAAAACAAATCAAACTTCTTTGTCATTTCAAAATTCTTGGATATTTTGAAGCAATAAGATGGTAAAATTCTGGGAACAATATTGTTTTCATGATAAAAAAATAATCTTTTTGTTGTTAAGAAGTCCTGTTTTAATGATGCAAGTGATGGCAACTCTTGATGGTTATTCTTATAAAAAACATCTCTAATTTTAGGACAATACCAACAACTAGAGGGTGGATGTATTTGATTTATTTAACCCATTTATGCCAAGTGGACTCTCCCATCCTTCTAAATTGGATCAATTTATTTGCAAAATTAGGGATGTCTACTATATTTATTTCAATATTTAGAATATTTCTTACAGAAATTTCTTTAAGCAAACAGCACAGACCCTGATGAGAGGCGGCATCATGCAGCGTCTCATCTGGGTCTACGCTGTTTGCCAAGGCTTTTTTTCTAGACGCTAGGCATAAATGGGTAAATGTTTCGTAAAGTTGCTTAACAGTATTGTAGAGCGTTTGATTGTAAAACAGTATAGATTAGGAGAAGTGAGAGAAGTCTAAGAACATTTTGCTTTCGTGAAATCATTTTAAGCTTTTAAAAAGATTTTCCTATAAAAAATGTGTTTCGGTATTTATTTATTTTTCTGTTCTTTTTGTATGTTGCAGGAAAATCAATAACAAAAAAAGCAAATTTACATGTATATGTAATCAAGTAAATCATTTGAAAGATTTCGTGATTATGAGAATAATAAGAAAATTGTTGTGAAGAAATTCACATGAACAAAGTAAATAATCATAGAGTTTTGTGTGCATGTTCTTTTTTTAAATCATCTTTTCCATGGTCTTTTTTTAAATATGAAACTTATTATCAAAATCATTCCAACATGCTTTTAGAATACATCTTTTTTCTTTTTGAAATAAACTTTAATCAAGACAAGTGTTGTTTGTTTTTTTCTAACTTGAATTATACATTTCTTGGACTCACTGTAATAACTATTGATATATTTCAGTGAAAAGATACATTCATAATGTATGCAATTTCAAAATAACAATAAAATTGGTGTGTTGGAGTCATGAAACAATCAGTTTAGTTTTTGTTCTTTATTTGATTATATCTGGCAAGTTCTTGGTAAATATTCTGTCCATAAAGATAGTATTTCAGGTGCTTTTTCAAATAGTTTAGAATGTTAGCTGCACTATCTTACTATGACAAAAATAGTGCATGTTATGCTGTAGAGTACTTAATGCCTTGTTCCATTGTTAGTGTGGTCTTCTTGTCCCTCTGAAGTGTGGTCGTCTTGTCCCACTTTCATTGTGATCTTCTTGTCCCTCTGTCAGTGTGATCTTCTTGTCCCACTGTCAGTTTGTATTCTTGTCACTCTGTCAGTGTGGTCTTCTTGTCCAATGTCAGTTTGGTCTTCTTGTCCCACTGTCCGTGTGCTCTTCTTGTCCCCCTGTCAGTGTGGTCTTCTTGTCCCACTGTCCGTGTGGTTCTCTTGTCCCACTGTCAGTGTGATCTTCTTGTCCCTCTTTCAGTGTTCTTGTCCCACTGTCAGTGTGGTCTTCTTGTCCCACTGTCCGTGTGGTCTTCTTGTCCCACTGTCTGTGTAGTCTTCTTGTCCCACTGTCAGTGTGGTCTTCTTGTCCCACTGTCAGTGTGGTCTTCTTGTCCCACTGTCAGTGTGGTCTTCTTGTCCCTCTGTCAGTGTGGTCTTCTTGTCCCTCTGTCCGTGTGGTTTTCTTGTCCCACTGTCAGTGTGATCTTCTTGTTCCACTGTCAGTGTGGTCTTCTTGTCCAACTGTCATTGTGGTCTTCTTGTCCCTCTGTCAGTGTGGTCTTCTTGTCCCACAGTCAAGTGTGGTCTTATTGTCCGTCTGTCAGTGTGGTTTTCTTGTCCCACTGTCAATGTGGTCTTATTGTCGCTCTGTCAGTGTGGTCTTATTGTCCCACTTTTAGTGTGGGTTTTCTTGTCCCTCTGTTAGTGTTGTCTTCTTGTCCCACTGTCAGTGTGGTCTTATTGTCCCTTTGCCAGTGTGGTCTTATTGTCCCTTTGTCAGTGTGGTCTTATTGTCCCTTTGTCAGTGTGGTCTTATTGTCCTACTGTCAGTGTGGTCTTATTGTCTCTTTGTCAGTGTGGTCTTATTGTCCCTTTGTCAGTGTGGTCTTATTGTCCTACTGTCCGTGTGGTCGTATTGTCCCTTTGTCAGTGTGGTCTTATTGTTCTACTGTCAGTGTGGTCTTCTTGTCCCACTGTCAGTGTGGTCTTATTGTCCCTTTGTCAGTGTGGTCTTATTGTCCCTCTGTCAGTGTGATCTTCTTGTCCCTCTGTCAGTGTGATCTTCTTGTCCCACAGCCGATAACTTTATAAAAAATCAATGGACCGGAAAGAAACTCGAACTTGATCTGTAACTCATGCAGGAAGACTCACATACCAAAAATCAGGTTTATATCTCGACGCATTGTAAGGAAAAACACTCCGGAAACGGAATGCCGGATAGTCCGACTGCTAAATGTCACCCCACCGTTGGGCATACAAGACTACAATCTTTCAAAACATTAAGTTTTCTATCGCTACCATTGATGGGGCAAAACGTTATTGAATATTGGGCGATTCGTTAGTTGGACAAATCGTTGCTTTATCGTTTACAGTCGATTACCTCAATAAACACAGAGATCAGCTCAAAATAACACAAATTATGTCTGGTATATTAATGAACGGCTGATTTATGAGCTTTACATAAAGTTATCTTTACACACGATGATTTGCATCGGTTAGAATTCTCCATCGACGTTTTTTATGACGAACTTTCGTTTGTGTCTGACCTATCTGGGTAGTGTCAAGGAAAGGTAATGCATACAAACTCACACATGTGAAACATGAAACGAACTTGTTTTAGTTTGGATTTCGCTCTATCTTTTATCCGATTTCGGTGTGTCTGTCACATGAACATCGAGTGAAGTTTTAGTTCTTTATTAGTTCATGAACCGTGTCACGTTCCAATCTCTATGCACAGTTGTCGTTCCTTGCTCTCTCATGTGATAGAAATGTGACCGTCGTGTAAGAGATTGAAGAAGTCCTAGTAAAAGTGTATACGTAAAACTGCCATCACGAAATAACTCGACCTTGTGGCGATATCGCGATAGCAATACATCAACATTTCATACAATTATGTTTACATTTAGCACGGGTTATGTAGTTTGATAAATGTGATAAGTTCGGACGAGACGGTTTTACCACGTGAGTACTAAATCTCTTTTAAAAGCACTAAACATGCTTTATTACATCAGATTTTGTTGTTGGTTATTGACGGTTAAAATATTGTGTGAAGGGAAGTTGCCAGTTAATCGAATTCCGGTAATTTGCTTTAGTTTAAAGTTACACCTATTTATTTTAGCTCGATTGCATCGAAAGCCTAAGGTTTATTTAAAACGCTCTCGAATCCGTTTCCTGGGACTTAAACCAGTACTTGGTGTCTTTCTAAAGAACGCTCTCATTGAGGGGATCGAACCCTCGACCTCCCGATCGCTAGGCGGACACCATATCCACAACGCCACTGCGACCTTAATTTGCTTTATTACGTCTAGCTCTGCAAAAGCTTTGGAAGTTTTATTCATNGGGGGGGGGGGGGGGGTCGCCGTAGAAGGGATTTCATGGCAAATCACCGCACAATTTATGTAGCCGGATCGGGGATCGGATTTGTAGTTAAACGCTCTACAACTGAGCTAGCCGGACCAAGTTTTTGGATTATTTAAATTCGTAAATTCGCCAATCTGATTTAATGCCCCCTTAATACAAGGTCAAAGATTGTGAGTTGGTTTAAGAGATGTTACAGTGCGTATACCGTATGAATCGTGTGCCTCACTAATCTAAGGGTAAATCACGTGCTAGTCAAGATGGTGACGTCCATGCCGAGACAGGTGTTTTTCGCCGTTTTATACCCTTATTACTTTCTTCTCGTTTTTTTAATGCCGTATTTCGTATTAATATTCGCTTTATATCTGTACTTTACTTGCTACGAATTTTCTTAGCGAGAACTGTAATTGTGTGATCCCGCTAAGAAATTTCGAAGCCAGTAAAGTAGAGATATACAGCGAATATTAATACGAAATGAACGCTAATCACTTTCTTACATATATGGCTGGAAATTGAGTGGCATTTGAAAATAAAACCGAAGTTATAAAGGGTATAAAACGGCGAAAAATACCTGTCTCGGCATGGACGTCGCCATCTCGACTATCACGTGATTATCCCCTCTGTATACTGAATGGTCGATACTTTGTGAATTACAGATTCACCAAAGATGGGTCTTGTAGAATACATCCACCCATCGCTCGCCACAGCCGACTGGGAGCAACTGAACACAAAGCTGAACTACATCGGCATCTCCTTCGCCTTCTTTTGCGGCGTTTATGGCGCCTCGTCGGCCGTTTCTACGCCTCTGGTCACGTACAGGAACCTCCGCACGAAAGAGAAGATTTTCTGGAACCTTGCAATCGTCCGTGCGGTCTACGGTATCTACTGCACGGTGTTTGGCCTGTGGGCGATCTTCGTGGACACGGAGCTAGAACGCGACGTCGTATTCGCCACCACGCCCACCAGCCATTTTGCAATGTGTACCACCGTGGGGTTTTTCATTTTCGAATGCGGCATGATCTTGTGGTCGGACATCTACTACAAACAGTTCAACTTGCTCCTTAACCTCCACCACTGGCTCTCGCTCGTCGCTTACTCGACGCTGATCTACGTGAAAAGCACGCACTTCTTCGGCACGCGGGGTTTGATCCTCGAAATGTCCACGCCGTTCAGCTGCCTCTGCTGGACGCTCCTAAAGGCCGACCTCCCGCATAGCTTTCTCTGGAAGGCCAACCAGTTCATACTGGTTCACACCTTCCACCTCCGGTCCGTGGTCGAGTTCTCGATGTGGTACTGGACCTACAACCATTGGGACCGGATATGGAGCGCCATGCCGTGGCCCATGTTCGCCCTCTTCTACACACAATTGTTCCTCGTAGCGTTCGTGATGACGCCATATTGGACGTACAAGAAAACGGTCCAGATGATAAACCCCGTAGATTGGAACTTCGAGGATTCCAATAAGCACAAGAATAAGAATGGTTCGGTCAAACGCGAATAAACCGCCGCCAGCTTGTGTGGATGATAACTTGATATTTGAGCCTCGCTTTGTGCAAAGGGGTTGAACGCTTGTGCGTAAAGTGTCGTCCCAGATAAGCCTGTGCATTTTCCGCCTAAACTATATTTTTTATATGAAGATACTTTCTTTAAACGAAAAATATAATAAAAGCGGAAAGTGTCGCCCCTGATTAGCCTGTGCGGACTGGACAGGCTTATCTGGGACGACACTTTTCGCACATGCATTAAACCCCCGTTTCACAGAGCGAGGCTCAAGTATTCATATTTGTGTCAAATGTATACATTATTATTATGGTCACTAAATACTCAATTACGCACGTGCGCAATGCAACTTCCATGAACATGTCATTTCTATGAACACTTGTTAAGCCACTCTCATATATAAGTGTTTTAGTTACCCCTTCCCCCCCCCCTCATAATGGACAATTTTTGTCGAAAACTGATCCATATTATTCAGGTTCATTATGATCAGGAAGTTGAGCTTCTTTATTCATTTATTTTATTTTAAATACAGATTGGATGTACTAACTTTTAGTCGTGTGGTCAGGGATATTTACAGCAAACTGTGCCTGTGGCAAAATATTTATGATTTATTATACTCTGCAACATTTAAACCGATACTGGGCTTAAGTTTCTTCACTCTTGTTTTTATGAGCTTGTAAAATTTATTTGCATAAAATGTTAAATAAAATAATTGTGTATAAACTTAATAGAACTCACGGTATTATTTATAAGCTCAGAAAAATTGGTAAGATTGTCTTTATGTATTCTTTATTCTTTGTTCTTTATTAAATGTATGTTGTTACTGTTCAAATATACTACATTCACGAATATCTGAAATGTGCAATATTTAAACAAATGATACTCAACAGTGTGTTTCTAAATAATAAAATAAATGTGACTGCGCTTTTAAACATATCTTTTGACATATGTGTATATAAGCGGAACTTAAGTGCCAACTTAAACATCAACTGAAACAGTACGCCGGTAACATGCAATTATGTTTAGTAGTGTTTTAACGCCCCGGTCCACCGACAAATACTTGTTCCATATTGCAATGTCATCAGTTATTATGAGGGAAAAGGGATTTATTCTACTAACAAATATATCGTTTAAAAAAATATATGGAATGTTAATGTTTGAGACTCTTGATGCAAAAATAATGTAGACTTTACAATTTACTTGATACGATGGTAGTGTACTTTTCTCGATTTAGTCTGGAGGCATCACACGCGTGTTAAGAAACTATGCAATAAATAATCACCAAATCAGTTATATTATTAGTCCGATTTTAATGATTTTTGGTGGGTAAGATATCTATTAGAAACAATTAATGTAAAATTAACTGGTTTTAAGTAATATTGGACTGGGACTTTAATGTATTAGACATTTTTACAATATACATATATGTTTTCTTTTGGTGCAATATTATGTGTTTTGTTCTTGTGTAACCGGGTATATTATTATTTGAATTAAATGATTTTCATGGTTTGCATGATGTTCTTTTTTCAATCAGTGCCATTTGTGCATTCATTCGTTAACAGTTTTAGTTATAGAAAAATTTTCAGTACAAGAACAACCATCAGCCTGCTGTCTGTCTGTCCTTCCGTAAATCCGTTCGCTCAACTCTGCTATCTTCTGCTATGTTCCGCTCCGCTGTGCCAACTTGTGTTAAGGTATGTTCCGCTCCGCTGTGCTATCTTATGTTCAGGTATGTTCCGCTGTGCCAACTTGTGTTCAGTTATGTTCCGCTCCGCTGTGCTATCTTCTGTTCAGGTATGTTCCGCTGTGACAACTTGTGTTCAGTTATGTTCCGCTCCGCTGTGCTATCTTGAGTTCAGTTATGTTCCGCTCCGCTGTGCTATCTTGAGTTCAGTTATGTTCAGCTCCGCTCTGTTATCTTGTGTTCAGATATGTTTCGCTCCGCTCTGTTATCTTGTGTTTAGGTATATTTCGCTCCGCTCTGTTATCTTGTGTTCAGTTATGTTTCGCCCCACTCTGTTTTCTTGCGTTCAGATATGTTGCGCTCTGCTCTGTTATCTTGTGTTCAGGTATGTTTCGCTCCGCTCTGTTATCTTGTACTCAGGTAGTTTCGCTCCGCTCTTTTATCTTGTGTTCAGATATGTTTCGCTCCGCTCTGTTATCTTGTGTTCATGTATGTTCCGCTCCGCTCTGTTATCTTGTCCTCAGGTAGTTCCGATCTGTTATCTTATGTTCAGATATGTTGGGCTCCGCTCTGTTATCTTGTGTTCAGGTATGTTTCGATCCGCTCTGTTATCTTGTACTCAGGTAGTTTCGCTCCGCTGTATATCTTGTGTTCAGGTATGTTCCGCTCCGCTCTGTTATCTTGTGTTCAGTTATGTTCAGCTCCGCTCTGTTATCTTGTGCTCAGTCATGTTCCGCACCAATCTGTTATCTTGTGTTCAGGCATGTTTCGCTCCGCTCTGTTATCTTGTGTTCAGTTATGTTTCGCTCCGCTCTGCTATCTTGTGTTCAGGTATGTTTTGCGCCGCGTTGTTTTCTTATGTTCAGGTATGTGTTGCTCCGCTCTGCTATCTTGAATTCAGGTATGTTTCGCTTCGCTCTGCTATCTTATGTTCAGGTATGTGTTTCTCCGCTCTGCTTGCTTATGTTCAGGTTTGTTTCGCTCCGCTCTGTTATCTTGTATTCAGGTATGTTCCGCTTCGCTCTGCTATCTTATGTTCAGGTATGTGATGCTTCGCTCTGCTATCATGTGTTCAGGTATGTTTCGCTCTTCTATGTTATCTTGTGTTCAGTTATGTTCCGCTCCGCTGTGCTATCTTATGTTCAGGTATATTTCGTTCCGCTCTGCTATCTTATGTTCAGGTATGTTCCGCTCCACTGTGCTGTCTTGTGTTCAGGTATATTCTCGTCCACTCTGCTATCTTGTGTTCAGGTATGTGTTTTTCCGCTCTGTTATCTTATGTTCAGGTATTTTCCACTCCGCTGTGCTGTCTTGTGTTCAGGTATATTCTCCCCCGCTCTGCTGTCTTGTGTTCAGGTATGGTTCCTCTCCGCTGATATTTCGCTCCTCTCTGTTATCTTGTGTTTGGGTATGTTCCGATCCAGTCTGTTATCTTGTATTCAGGTATAGTTTCCGTTCCGCTCTGCTACCATGTGTTTAGGTATGTTCCACTCCGCTTTGCTATATTTTAATGATCTAGGTTCAGTTCCGTTTTGCTATCTCGTGTTCAGGTATGGTTTCGTTTCACTCTGCAATCGCCGATTCTACTAGGCTCCGCTTCTCTCCGCTATCATATGTTGAACTTTTTATTAGGCTCGGCTCTGCTATCGCCTGTTCTGCTATGTTCCGCCTCACTATGCAAACGCCTGTTCGAGTTTGTTCCGCGCCGCTCTGATTTGGGATATTCTGGAATGTTTAGCTCCGCTCTACCGCTCCTCTCTGCCACTTTCGGTTCACCTATGGTTTTGCTCTGCTTTAAGTATATATTTATTTGATATGTTCACTTGCGCCATGCTGATTGTTCAAGCACGTATTTCCCTTTTCTATGCGTGTGGTTCTTAACACAATAAATCAGCACATTAACGTTAAATACAAGTATTCCGATTTGACAAGAATCATGTCACGTGTTAAAATCCTTCAGATGCGTATTGATGTTCAGGGCATTGAACGACAACTCTGATTTGAGTACGTGTGTGTATTTCGAGATTATGAGATCCCTCCGCGCCTTAGGCTGCATAATGTGAGGACCCGGAGTGGGTCCCAGCACTCCTACCTAATTTGCTTACTAGACTCACGAAAGTTGGGACGAATTTTTACGTATAGCTGCAATATCAAAATATTAAATATTTAGGTGTTACTTCAAGTTCTTACAATTTAGGTGTGGTCTTGTATCGTGGGGGGGGGNTATCGGGGGGGGGGGGGGAGCCGGAGTACTCGGAAGAAACCCCACTCCTCCGGTATGGTGGCCACCAAACAAACTCGCACGCTTCCGGGAACGGTGATTGAACCCGGTACGCCTAGGTGAGAAGTGCGTGTACTAACCACTGTGCTAACCGGACAGAGAAATTGGTAATGGGTACATTTCACTAACTCATTGGGTATCGACAAACAAACGTTAAAAACACGCGTTCTTATTTGACAACACTCGTGCCATTTCATTTATATATCAAGAGATGTTTTGTAAGAGGAATTACCGACACCTCCGATTTGAGATTGGTGATGGTTACATTCCGCTCAATCATTGGGTATATCCCCGTGGTATAAAATCAATTTTATCAATCGAAGATGTGCCTTTTGTGGTTATTTACTCTATGATGAATGTTTCTAAAACAATATGGTGTGCATTAGATTGGAGGCTTAGTTAAAATATGAAGTTTTGGGGTGCGTTCAATCTGGTACTGGGCTTTAAAAAAAAAATCCCTTCCGAAACCCAGTTTTCTGCCGTAGTCTGCATTCGGGGGAGATATATTTTTTAGAAGTAACATGACATATCTCTTATTGCAATTTCCACGAGCGTACGTATTCATCTTCACATTTATAAATGACTGACAAAATCTGAAATAAAGTATTGCGTTGAAAATTGGCCCTTTTCATAACGCAACCCTACCAACGGTAATTTGATTTAGTTTAATCTGACCTAATTCTTCGCCAGAGTGACGTTCCTATACTAAATCTGATAGAGGCAATCGTGATTAGTTTTGATAAAACAAATACTCGGCTTGTAATCGGGTATACGTGTGATATAGATAGATGTCATCACGTGTGATTTAGATATATGTCATATGAACATCACAGGCTTATCCAAATGTCACAGCCATGAGTTTTTGTAACACGTCGTTCTTTATAACATCTTTCTCTCTGTCGTTATTCTGTTGATTCCTATTTTCCTTACCCTACCTATCTACCTCTCGCCTGTCATCGCCTCCGTCCGTCCGTCCGTCCGTCCACTCGTCTATCACTTCATTTGGTCGGTCGGTCATTTCATTCGTTCGACAGATTTCCGAAAACACATTGTTTCATTTGCAAAATTAAAAGTACTTTGCACACCTCGCTCTGTGAAAATGGGGTTTAATGCATGTGCGGAAAGTGTCGTGTCAGATTATCCTGTGGAGTCCCCACAGGCTTATCAGGTACGACATTTTTCACTTAAACTGGATTTTCACTAACAGCAGACTTCATTGAAACCAAAAATACCATAATAGCAGAAAGTGCCGTCTCTGATTAGCCTTTTTCTCATTTATTTTCGTATTCTTTCATAGATTTCTTAAAGTGGATCCATACTTGCTGTTTTGCTATCAAGATAGTTTTTTTCTCTAACATTGGTCAATCTCCACGCAGAGTTTTCGTTCCATGCTCTCACATGCAATCCCTGCCATCACAAGAAAATCCTTCGAGATCTGGAAGGATTTTTATTGTTTTAGAAATATAAGACATACAAATAATATAATGTAATAGTATCATCTTCTTTTATATTTCAAATCAGTGTATACGTTTAGGATCATAATAAAAAATAAATTACAAATAAAAAACAAAACAAACAAAAACAACGGGGAAGTTATTGTACCACGTGGCTCGACTATCATCACGCGGTTGGTTATAACGGCAGGGATTTTATCCAGCTATGCTGCATGTGCCGGTTCAAGTCAAATCTCTGCGCGGAGGTTTAACATTGTTGTGTATCAATTTAAGATCAGATAGTTCAACATAAATACATCTAATTGTATCTTATTAATCTTTTTTTTATCTTTACAACTCGATATACTGAATCTAGACTAGTTTAACATCGGACCATCTGAACCTGTATATACATAGTTTCATAAATACGGTCACTCAACAAAGTCATATTTCAGATTCCGCATTACTGTTCGCACTTTTTTAGTGATTAGATATCCGCATAGACCAGACTGCACGCGCTTTGTTCGCGTTCAGGACCACTCGGAGTCACTCTGTGTGCAGTGTCAGACGTTGGTTCGATTCTTGCTCGAGGTTCAGATTGGCATATTCGGATTGGTGAGTACAAGGTGTAAATTATTTTACTGCTTTTCTTTTTTATAAATCTTCCGCTCAATATATTTTCAGCTTGGACCAAGACCTGTTTCGTATTTTGAAAACGTAAGTTTATTTTGCGAAACGCCAAACTATTGAAGTCGGTAGTAATTTTATTGATTTTTTTTTAAAGTTTATTTTTAGAAATGCGAAGCTATTTGATTCGGTTGTTATTTGATTGATTTTTTAAAGTTTATTATTGGAAACGCGAAGCTATTGACCACGGTAGTTATTTTATTCATTTTTAAGTTTATTTTTAGAACGCCAAATTATTGGAATCGGTTGTTATTTTATTTAGTTTTTTTTTTGGAAGTTTATTCTTGGAAACACCAATCTATTGGATACGATAGTAATTTTTTGTTTGATCGGTTAAATATGAGTAGTTTTATATTATGTTATAATCAGTATTCGTATAAGTAGAAGCAGTTAGAACTTAAGAAGTGTAGTTCAGTTGTATAATTTAGTTTTCATATCAAAATGTTCTATGCAATCGATACACATGCACTAATACGGCTAAAAAATGAACTATTGGAAAATGTTCTATGCAATCGATATAATTTACCACTAATGCTAAAAAATGAACTATTGGAAAAGGTTCTATGTAATTGATACACATGTACTAATAAGGCTAAACCAATGAATTATTTGAAAATGTTCCATGCAATCAATATAATGTACTACTAAGGCTAAACGAATAAATTATTGGGAAATGTTCTATGCAATCGATATACATGTACTACTAAGGCTAAAACAATGAATTATTGGAAAATGTTCTATGCGATCGATATACATGTACTACTAAGGCTAAAATAATGAATAATTGGAAAATGTTCTATGCAATCAATATAATGTACTACTAAGGCTAAAATAATGAATAATTGGAAAATGTTCTAGGCAATCAATATAATGTACTACTAAGGATAAAATAATGAATAATTGGAAAATGTTCTATGCAATCGATATACATGTTCTAATAAGGCTAAAAGAATGAATTATTGGAAAATGTTCTATGCAATCGATATACATGTACTAATAAGGCTAACGCAATGCATTATTTCTCGTGGAGCACCTGTACGTCTTAATGGCCCAGTTTTTTTAATGCCATAATCAAATGGTATTTATACAATTTCGGTCAGCGTGCCAGTATTTCAAGGTAAACAAATCCAACTTTTAACATAGAGCTAGAAGAACATTAACTAACATTTAATTGTATGTTGAAACAAAATACTTGAATGTTCGAATATTCTAGAAGTGAATGATTGTAAATCAAAAAGTTAAACTTAATTGGAACATATGTCATTTTCTATTGCTCTATTAAACTGACAATAAAAAAGTGTTTGCCTTCAATAAACAAACAGCCTTTCAATCATAATAATTTACCTTAAATTCAATAGAGTTTCAAGTAAAAAAATCTGTTTCGTGTGAAACGCATAGCAACACCCATTTTCAAATCGTTTGTTATTCCACCGGTATTAAGGGAATATGGCTGATTATGGACGTCTGCAGTTATCTTTGTCTATCTGTCAGTCATTCGATCATACATTCGTCCGCACGACGGTTTTCCCGTGCAGTGAATTGTTAAACGTCGATTTTTGGTTGTAAGAAACTTATGAAAATATCAATAAAACTTAAAGAAAATATAAAAATATATCCGCCCTCCCTACAAGCGCATGAGAAAAAACTGAGATTAATTTTTGTTAGCCTATGGTTTATCATTGTTTCTTTTTGGGATACAATCACGTCTGCCTTATATTCAAATGTGTTTTATCATACAATTGAATCGATTCCGGAATAAAAAAAATCATCTTAATTATATGAATTGGTTATTAAATACACGGTAAACAGAACTGTATGCTCTTTCGAATGATTTTTTATGACAGTAATACCGTTCTTCATGTAGATAGTTAACCGTATTATCAAACACATGTCGACAAATAGGTTATTATGTTTGAATATATATTGTTCACACGTATAGCAATATCTCCACATGATATACCTTTATCGGGGTTTTAAATACAATGTATCATAAAATTATCAAAGTTTCAAATGCAAAATTATCTCATTCAATTTCCCTCCGTTGATAAACCACTTACATGCTGTGCTAATAAGAGAAATATTTTGTTATTTATGGATTGAAATCTGTATACACATGTAACAAGGAAATTATGTTTTTGCTGCACTTTTGTATACACATTAATAACTCTTCATTACAATGATAGACGCAGAGTAAACATGCCATAAATTAAGTTTACGCTTCTTATTATACCCTAGATGTTTCAATATACTTAATAAGCATATGATTCAAACAAATTCTTGTGTGTTAAAATTAGCACTCTCATACGAGCAATACATTTAAATGTTTTCTTAAATGTGACTATGGAATCCCATATGGCTACAAGTTGTATATCATTCTTGCGTGTAATTCTCAATCACATCAGAGCACTACGTTTTAATGCTTTTCTTTGTGTTAAATAAGCAATCGCATCAGCGCAATACATTTTACTGTAATCATTATGCTAAACAATCAATCACATTAGCGAAATACCGTTTGTTTCATTGAGGTAAATAAGCAATCACCTAATCGCAATTATACATTTCAATACTTTTCTGTATGGTAAATAAGCAATCACAGCAGCGCAATACAAATTCCTTATGTGGGATTATAAATGGTGACATTCATTTCGCATGCCTGCAAATACAATTTAAATATATATAATTATTCTTCAGAAATATTTCTTATAAGTTGCACACATGTATTATATATTTTCGTATATTCAAAAGATATTGTCGATCTTATAAATTGATAAAACTTAATATTTACTGTTCATCAAAAATGATTTATAACCAGTCTAACTTTGTCATTAATAAATCGGCAATGCCCAACTGAGATTGCAAATAACTGAATTTGCACATTCAGTGCCAATTAATTTGAAGCAATCACAGGCAATATCATCCATCAAATACATATGTTCTAACTTCTCGGTAAACTCGATTACATAAAAACAACAGATTAAAAGGAAACAAACTGATTGTATCGAATTTTATATGATGTTATGTTGCATCGAATCAAACGCAAATATGATCAATAAAGTTGGACCTAAAACCCAATGCTTTGACGACATGTACATTTTGTCCGCTTTTTTATTTTCTTCCGTATAAATATAATTCTGTGATATAGCTATGATCAATTTAAATCGCCAATGAGCCGCTTACTACCCCGAACATAACGGCCAGTTGTTTCTATACAATGTTACACAACAATTCATTCGGTTACCTGATATTTACGAAGGAGTCCAATGGGTCAATCGGTGTACCGTATTTGCCTACGGACTTTTGTATCCACATTTATCAACCGGTCAAGGATAACATGGGTCGATATCGATGCAAACACGTGTGCACTAATACTACTCTACGTGATATTTAAGCGAACTGGTCCCTAACATTATTACAATATGCTTTTTTTTCGAAAACGATACCTACTTATACATGTATTAGACAAAAAGTGTTGTATACAAAAGCAAGATGGTCATGCCACAACTTTGGTGAATCAAAGTTAAACAAGAAAGATGTAGCAGTTTCGTTTGATCACATAGGGGCGAATTGCAGTGTTCATCTTGTCCTTGTTTTACTGTCTTCCATTGCGGCTTCAACGTGTGTTGTGCGGAAATCGTGCCCAGAGAAATCCAACCGTCGAAGGAATTTCCAAAAGGCGCAAAAATCCTTTAATAATGACCTTATATCGATAAAAAGAAATACAAGGTTTTATTTTTTAAAGACTACATACACATAATTATAGTTATTGGTCCATGGCATGTGCATATGATGAATGTAACATGAACAATACATATCTTTAGAAAGGATATTCGGCGTTAGTTGTTTAAACTCGGGATGACGAAGGACTTTTACACATAATCAAGTAATTTAGAAACTAGGTTCATTTGCACCACTTGTTTATATTTTCCGCCGTATAACAATTATTAATTTATTGCATATCATACACTTTTTTTAACTAAAATTAATACTAAGATGAATTATTTTCCATTTCTTGTTATGTCACTTATATCTGCTTATATAATTTATGTTTGTATAAAAAGAAAATAAATATTCATCACATACATGTATGAATGTGAATATGAACGACACACGTTTGTGCTCAGGTATTTTACAATTTTTCTGTTAACATGTCATACTATATTAATTTGTTTTGATTTCACGGTGAACATATTCGTCTTTCACCTTGAAAACTAGATTGTGCTACCAGAATCAGCAGACACTTAGGTGTATCGATTAGTCGCATATATTACCAAGACATACTGACCGGTTAGTGACCTTTACAAGCTGCGTAATGAAATGTTATGCGATAAAAATAAATGTACACATATCACATCCATGCAGTGCAATGAACATCGAATAATTAACACTTTAAAGTGTTTGAACGTTTCCATCAAATTCGAGAAAGTGAACTTTCTTCGTATATTTCAAAAAAGGTTTTATAGGGAACAACACAAATACAGGATTAATAATATGCATAATGACTAAGTTATTCTTAGCCCAGCTCCGATACCGACACGTTTATGTCTCAGAACTAAACACGTTGTCTATTTGTCGTATGAAGATGTCTGCACAAAAAAATGGAGATTTCCCAAAAGTGGATATCCTTTACGCGATACTACACACAATTTGTCTTCAAACAGCTTTTACTTTATCACTCGATACCTGTTGAAGAGCAAAGGACGTGTTCTATTCTGCCCAGTTTATGTATTTTAACAAATGCCCACATTCCATTTATTCATTCGGGCCTTTTGGCGGGGAATTTTCTCATCATTTTATTGGACAATAACACAGGTCAACAAGAGTTAAAACCTGCGCTAGACATCTATGCCTAAACAGTAGACCTGAAACTTTCATTGACTATATTTTCACATAGTTCATTGGATACCAGGTCGCAATCCTATGATTTAGCTGGACTTTCTGGCAATGTGTAGTTTTCTATGTCCATGAAATAAATTCGTTGCATTGTGTCGTATTGCGTTACTGAATGCTCATTCAGTTTTGGCAATAACCCACCTTTCTTTGCATTTTTAATGTACAGTTTAAATGTTAAAAAGTTAATTATTAATATCTTTACATATTTTTTTGAGAATTTAGACATACCAGTTACGTTCCAACTTATTAAGGGTCTTTTTAGCTCGGCTGTTTTCGAAGAAAACCCGAGGTATTGTCATAGCCAGATCGTCGTCACGCGTCCGCCGTCCGCGTCCGTCGTCCGCGTCGTCCCAAAACTTGAACATTGGCCATAACTTTTGCAATATTGAAGATAGCAACTTGATATTTGGCATGCATGTGTATCTCATGGAGCTGCGTCGTTTGAGTGGTAAAGGTCAAGGTCATCCTTAAAGGTCAAAGGTCAAGGTTAAAGTTTGTTTTCCTTCAAAACTGCACCCACAGCCGAGCGTTGCTCTTGTTTCATTTATTTTTAGTTATATGTATTCACTATTTTCTACATCTTTATTTAGTTTCTTAAACAGTATTATGGCTTCTAAACCAAAGAAAACGCCACACATGCTCTTTTCCTAATTCTGATCGAACCATTAACACTAGTCATACGACTGAATTGGATTCAAATGGATCTAGTTTAAAACTGGGTTACTGCTATCAGCGTTTCAAACAATACGTCATATGATTTTGGGCGTAAGGATGCAAGATAAGCAGTATCCACTATTCATGTGAGATCGACCCGGCCTTGATACATCTAGATATATGCAATACATGTATATGGGTATGACCCGTGCCCGGTATTGTGGTCATTGATGTGGTCAATGGTGCATCGTGGATATAGAGTCAATACAAATTAATTTGCTCATGTAAGTGGTTATATTTAATATTAATGTAAGTATTGTTATTATTTCCTAAGCAAATGACTACATTTATTTACACGAATGCTTTCAGACTTATCATTTACCGGTATATTTTTTCAGTGGCAACAACAAAAGCAATAACATTTATAATGGCTTAAAGGGACTGTAAACCACGAATGACGAAAAAAGAAAAGTTCTAAAATACCATTTTTTTTTTTACAAATATGAGTTTATATTGATTAAAATATCACGACTGGTATATAACATTACTTGAAAAAAGTTTTTTTTATTTTAACTTTTTTTTTTTTTTTTTTTTTTTTTTTTTTTTTTTTGT
>VMBQ01014883.1:43753-62285 GCA_007657795.1 Dreissena rostriformis | reverse complement strand
ACATTACTTGAAAAAAGTTGTTAAGTTTTCATATTTTCAGTATATTCGGTAATAAATTTTACTGGGTATGTCTACCAGGTAACTACCAGTTAACTATAAATAACGCAAGTAGATTGATCATCATCGTCACGTGGTGAACCCAGGAATGCAAATTGTGCATGCGTAGTGAATTGTATATATTTTATATATAAAATGATCAATCTACTTGCGTTATTTAAAGTGTGTATATCGTTATGTCACCTATTTTCGCGATGTACTTTCGATTTCACATCGCGAAATTTTATTACCGAATATACTGAAAATACTTTTTTCGAGTAATGTAATATACCAGTCGTAATATTTTAATCAATATAAACTAATAATTGTAAAAAAATACGGTATTTTAGAACTTGTCTTGTTTCGTTATTCGTGGTTTACAGTCCCTTAAAAAAACTGTTGGTGATATTGTCTTCGCTACATAATTCTTAAATTATATAAGATAGTTTTTTGTTACAAACAGTTCTGGTAGGGTTTAAATAGATAACATATATAACTGGATGTTTTCATTACAAACGTGTGTTTGATATATGTATGTGAGTTGTCATAGACAGAAGTGGTTTTATTTGTGCCATGATTTCTTTAACCCATTTTTGCCTAGCGTCTAGAAAAAAGGCCCTTGCAAACAGCGTAGACCCAGATCCGGCGTCTCATCTGGGTCTGTGCGGTTTGCTTAAAAGGAATTTCTGTAAGAAATATTCTAAATATAGAAATAAATATATTAGACATACCTAATTTTGGAAATAAATTGATCCAATTTAGAAGGATGGGAGAGTCCACTAGGCATAAATGGGTTAATAATTCATGTAGCTGGTGTCTTATTGGAACGGAACATAGCAACACACGTTCTGCGTATCTATAGCGGATAGTTTTTGCAGAAATAGTTTGTACAGCTTCTGAATCTGTTCATACTTGTCTTTACCCAATTCATGTAATGCGATGTTAAATGATAAAATTAAAATGAAAAACTCAAAAGTGTTACAAATTTATAAATAATAACGTTAAACAATTTAGTTTTCGATCCAATTCATTATGGAGACAAAACCTTTAAATTGATCAATTCTGTTTTTTTTTTCAGATTTGCATTTTAAATCCATTTCTATTTTTGTTTGCATTGTATTACAGACAAATACCAAGACAGCCATAACTGCCTGCAATGGCCGCTACACGGCTCGTCGAGTTGATAAACTCATTCGACTGGGAACAAACGCAGACGAAAGTCGCCTGCGTCGCGTTGTCATTCTTCTACTTCGCATTTGTGTATTTGGCAACAAATGTCATTTCGTACATCTTCGTCACATACAGAAACCTCAAAACCAAAGAAAAGGTATTCTGGAACTTGGCTGTTGCGCGAGGAAATTTCGGGTTTTTCGCCATCATCATCGGGGCGTGGGCCATATTTGTTGACAACGAACTGCACAAAGATGTTGTCTTCGCCACCACACCGGTTAGTCACTTTGCAATGTGCACTACAACCGGTTTCTTCGCCTTCGAGTGTTTGATGGTTCTCTGGTCTGACATCTACTTCAGGCAGTTCAACATGTTACTGAATATCCACCACTGGGTTTCCCTTGTTGGTTATTCTATCGTCGTTTACAACGGAGCCACCCACTACTTAGGCTGTCGGGGACTGCTATTAGAAATGTCCACGCCTTTCAGCTGCCTCTGCTGGACGCTCCTAAAGGCCGACCTTGCCCATTCCTTCATCTGGAAAGCGAACCAGTTCTTCCTCGTTCACACCTTCCATACTCGCTCTATCATCGAGTGCTACATGTGGTACATCACTTACATGAATTGGGACGCTATTTGGGCCACGATGCCCGGTGGCACTTTCTACCCTCTATATCTGCAGCTAATCCTCGTGACCTTCATCATGACCCCGTACTGGACGTACAAAAAGACTGTTCAAATGATCCATCCGGTCGATTGGAACTTTGAGGAAAGTGCCGAAGCCATAAATAGGAAAGACAAGTCAACAAATGGACATGTTAAGGGGAATTAAATGTAGGATGCTGAAACTTCATACATTTAATACAAGATATTAGGCCACAACTCAGGACTTTTGGAGTAAAGCGTACGTTATGTTTTGTCATGTCATGTTATACGTTTGGTATAAACTGGTCTAGTTGAACTCGCTCTATGTAGACACGGCTTTACTCAAAAAGAAGAACTATTTGTTTGTTTAAAAATGTTGGACAATGTTTAATAACCAAAAAAAAAAAGTTGTTCCTTGGTTGCAATTTACTAAGAGTAACGGGATTTATTTTCTTGAAATCTAGCAATTTGATATCATATAAGAACACTCATTTTTTTTTGTTAAGATTCACACTTGTATTTTCTGTATTTTCTGAAAATTATTCGATGCATATAGTTCTATTCAAGGGAGGCTCATGGAAAAGACCTACGTACCAAGTGGAAGGAGTTTGATTATTTCATTTGTTATCATATATCATAAGATATCATATCTCGTCTTGTCAAAAATTTGTATGAGGTGTTCACTTATCTTTGCTGATAGCTTTGCCACAAACGAAACTTTAAATGTGCGTGTTGACAGATATTATTAGTTGAGATTAATGTTGTGTCGTTATTGTTTGCTTTCAGAACAAATCGAAACAAAGTTTACAAACTTCAATATTGTTCAAAATATATTTTCTTCTGCATAATTTACCATAGATTACCTGCAAAGATGCGATACTTCATTTTGTTCAAAATTGTGTACGTTGTAGCCCATTACAAGGTGAAACAATGATCATTCTTTATTTGTATGAAAGACTCATAGTTTGTTCTCATACCTTATTGTTAATTTGTATTCCTAACTTTAACTCGCTATTGCAATAGCTGTTTATTAGTTTTCATTTTTTGAATAAATGAAATACTCTAAAGTAAATGTGTGCAATAGAACATTTGTAAAGGTATAATGTGATAATGATAATATAAGTGCAAAATGGTGTATGTGCAAAATGATTAAATCAAGTGATATCTAAACTTATGTACACAGTTTTACATGCTGTTAAATGATTTACACGCTCCACTATGGAAAACTCCACTCTTAAATAAATGCTCGTAATTAAAATTCACTTGTTTCTTTTTAACATAAAATACAATTTGAATATAACACTATGGTATGTGTAATACGGCATTTTTTATTTAATGATGTATAAGCACGATTGTGTTTTGGACTTTTTTTTATTATTATTAAACTGAGCACTTTTTCGTTACATAGTTTGCTGTTGGTTGTAAAAAAGAAGGATGTTTAACAATGACAGCGATTTTTATAAAGATGTGTTTGTTTTTGTTTTGTTTCGGATTATTAATATATTTCATCAAACCACCCATTGTCTAGAATTGCTTATCATGTAAAAGAATAAATATTTGTTTTATTCCTCAACACAAGCATATAACACTAGTTTGCACTCATAAACAATTAATTCATTGCTTGGTTTCTGCTTTTGTTCCAAATCGTGTTTGTGTCAAATTAATTCAAGAAACATGTGTCTTTTCAAAGCACAATTCAACAGCAAACCTCTAAAACAGCAACAGCAACATTTGACTTTGGTTTGTCTTAAGTAAAACACCAACATCTAGGTTGGTCACCCGGCCATTTTCTCCACATGTCATTTAGAAACATAGCCTGTACCTGCACGCAAACCTTTCGAGAATTTAGGTTCAGGCCCGTGACCTGAAAACAACAACCGCATGACATGTATAATTATCGCAAACGAAGTTTGAGAGGGGGTAATTATATATTGTTTGCTGGAGTATATGTGTGTGACTTTAATATACCACCTCTCAAACTTCGTTTGCGATAAAAGATTTACTCCAATATAACCTTTCTCAAACATTGTTTGCGGGAGTATACGTGCGTGACTTAATTATACCACCTCTCAAACTTCGTTTGCGATAAAAGATTTACTCCAATATAGCCTTTCTCAAACATTGTTTGCGGGAGTATAAGTGTGTGACTTTAATACACAACCTCTCAAATTTCTTTTGCGATTAAAGATTTACTCCAAAATAGCCTTTCTCAAACATTGTTTGCGGGAGTATAAGTGCGTGACTTAATTATACCCCCTCTCAAACTTCGTTTGCGATAACAGATTTACTCCAATATAGCCTTTCTCAAACATTGTTTGCGGGAGTATAAGTGTGTGCCTTTAATATTCCCCCCTTTCAAACTTCGTTTTCGATACAAGTTTGCCTTTCTCAAACATTGTTTGCGGGAGTATACGTATGTGACTTTAATACACCCCCTCTCAAACGTTGTTTGCGGGGATACAATCAATACAAAGTATACGCACTCGTATTTCCAGGTTCCTGGTCAAACTATGGGCCACTGGATCTGGGAGACGTGATTTCTCGACCTCCACTATCTGGTTTTCTAAAAACAAAGAGCTTAATCGCATGGATAATGTATGACAAGCATAAATGCATGGATGTTACATGACAAGCATATATTATCTACAGCCGCATCCAAATCCCTCCTCCCCCGGAATATACTTTTCGAAGTACTACATGATGGTTTTGTTTTCTACCGACTTAATCGTTTAATCTTGTTTTATTTAAATGACCAGTGTCAATCAATAAATGCGTTCACCAATCACGTGTTCATATATTAAGTGGTAAACAAAAGCACTTGGCTTCACTATAAAATCGACTTATCTCGAACAAACAGCGTGATTAGGAATATCTGTCTACAGTACTTTGTTTTCTACGTGTTTAGTAGCTTTACGAGAATTATCCTTCTTTCAAACGAAAACTTACTGCTCACGTCATATGATGGCACCACGGTTTTACCACTTATGGACAAAGTCAATCGCACTGCCGCAGGTGGTTTCGATAGCATTTCCGCCGTCAATGAGCCTTAAGCGGGAAGAACAAAACAATTAGTTCACATTCTATATTATGATATTTAACAATATATTATGTACTTACTCGATCCAACAAGGCTTTGACAGGCAATATAGTAGTTCATTGCCTGTGAAGACCCCTATACATTAAAAATCGTGAATTACATTCATAATTAATACTCTTTATCCGTACATGAATGACATTCCATAATCAAATGTCACAGCAGAATATACAATGCTTGTCACCATTAGATGACATATGCCCCCTTTTTCCACATTTTTCGAAACCTATTCGCAAACTTTAAACTTTAAGTGTGACGGAATTTCAGACGGACAGACGGGCGGACGGACAGACGGACAGTGCGATCACTATATGCCCACCTTCGGGGACATAAAAAACATATACATTTATATACAAACGTTTGACCTCTGGTGAAACTGAAATGCTGTGCATGTGCATTAACTACACATTGCTCTTTATGTCTTGTGTACTTTTGGAGTATTGCCTCGTCTGATACAATCGGCTTATAATTTCCGTTACACTACATACTAAGTATCGATAATGGGGAAGGAGCGAAATGGATCGGACGTGGGTATCTGACGATGGAAATATTGCAGTGTATGGGTTAAATCTATGTTTAATTACAATCAACTGACCTTTGACCGAAAGAAGTGCGAAATATCTTATTTTTGCTTGTCAAAACTCCAAACAATTAAAACATTTTCATTTTTTGTTTGCATCGAAAATATGTTGTATGCTCTGCTGTCAGAATAAATAATTCTAACCTTTAAATTCACCAAGCATAAAGGAGCTCTTGCAGTAGCCATCGCAACACTTGTCATCCATTGTTCTTCTTAACCATAGGTGTTCTGTCCCGAAGGAAACAACTCTTCTGTTTGCCTCTTCCACCGGTATAATATTATTGTCTTCGTAATCGTGGTATGCAGGTGTCTTGAGATGACGACGGTAATACAGTCTATGCTTAGGTAGAAATGGGTCTGGAAAATATACTTAATTTTAAATTTTTAATACTTATGTATGTATCAGTAAGTTCTTTCCGCCCTTAGTTTTGTTTGGAATGTTAGGCAGAGGATTATAGAAAGCTTTAAAACATATTATATCTATTATGATATGTAGATTTGTTGCATCCGTAGAGCGACCAATGTTTGCATAGATGCCTGAGACAATGTCGTTAATAAAAATGAAAAAGCAATTGGCGAGGAATGGGTCCTTGAAGACATCTGCGGAAATATTCGTTCTTTCCGATGAAGAGTTAGCAACTAAGAACCTTTTATTGGCTATCAATAGGATAACACACCTGTCTGGAAATTTATACCCGATACATATGGTCTGCAGCTTGAATAGAAAGCCACGGTGCCACAACCTGTCAAAGGCCGTAGAGATATCACTGAAAACTGCTCTTACCTAAATGCCCTCGTCAAGTTACTTGAGAAAGTCATCGTAACTAAGTAGTAGTTGGTTCGTCTTAGAATAGCCTCTTATCAACCCTTTTTGGAATGAGATAATATTATTAGTAATTAAGTAGTTGTAAACATATGAACCCAGTCACTCGGTTCGTCGATACCCTCGACAGCCATTTGAGTTGTTTGGGACTTACTAAATCAAGACCACATACTTTTTCGTCACTTAGGTTAATTGTACATGTTTCAACAATACTGTCAACAGATTCTAATCGACATTAATTAGCCAATTCTGGATCCAGGGGCGAACATTCGTCGTTATTTTCCCGCACTTACAGGTTACGCACCCAGTTCGAGAAGAAGGTGCGCTTGTAAATTTGCACTATAAAGAAGCTGAAAACGAGCGTTGATTAGACGCTTTTAAGTACAGCCACGATTGTTCAGACTTAGAAACTGTTGATAAATCAAGTTAATAAAAATTAGTAAGTCCAGCAGAACATCAGTTATGCTATAATGTTAAGACACATAACAAGCAGCTTTAAAAAAAACACAAGACATGCATATGATGCGCTCTCAACTGTTTCCTCTACACCATATTTTATCCCATGTAATTTAAGATTTTTCTCTTTGCAAAACAGATGTAAATCTCGAAAGTTTATCCGCATTGTCACCGGTTTATCAGAACACTTCTACGTCATCTTACTTGACCTTGGCAAACATTGTCGTTTACGGTAAATATCCGCCGAACGCACGATATATAAAGGTCAAATAGTAAAAACTATGTCAATAGTCCAATTTCTAATAAGTATACGTCGAAAAAAGCAACCAACATATTTGATTTACTGTTTAAAAAATAACAACATTCAACTTACCGTCTCCGTATTTGGTAAGCGATTCTGCGCTTGTGCGTTTGCCGCCACATCCCCACATCACTGCAAGTATCACCAGGGTAAGCCTCACAAACATGGTTTAATTCTTTCCTGTTTTGTTAGACAAAAACTTGAATAAACACAAAATACTAAGTCATTTATTTCCACTAACATGGTAGGTAGGCGAAACCTTTTTTTTTATAACTTTTTGACTGTACAAAAGTTATTTCCCACTTTAATGAGCAGAATGACAGAAATCTTCAAAATCATGGCATATCTTACTTTCAGTGTCAAAGTTAATATTGCGAATATCATCGATTTTGATGTTAAAAAAATGATCGCAGACTCAACCTGGATTACCCCCAAAAAATACTTTCGGCATCAATAATACAGGTCGGTCTGTTTACTGGAAACAAACAACTTGTTAGGCTTTATTAATAGCAACACTCGTTCCTTAGTATGTCTGGATTAAATTTTGAACTAAACGTTATTTCTTGCGGCTTGACATACTGAAATATTTTATTCATATATTATATACACGTGCTTTTGATAAAGTTTAAACATGCTCATTTTTAAACCTAGAACCTGTTTTTACTATCCGTTATTTTCCTATTTATATTCAAAGTATCTCATAAAGAATCCCATAAATCCTGCTACGAATAACACCCAAACCTTTTTCAGTAAAATCCCTTTTTATGCTAAAAATTATACTGATAACACACTCTGCTAATTTCCTTTTAAGCACATAAGCACGCACAGACGAATATCGGTCAATATAAGAGTATTTGTTTTGGCAATTTTTAATAAACATATTAAAAGGCAATCTTATGGTCTCTAGTGCGTAGTTTTGCAAACGTCAGATCCGGTTTTGCAAACGCCACATCCTGTTCTGATCCTGTTGTTTGACGCGTTAATATAATTGTGATTAGATTTATCTGTTATTGATTTACTTTTTTAAGTTGCTTTCAGTTAAGACACTTGAATTTCGTGTCTTCCGCCCTCCGGAAAATGTGTGAATATGATACTTGAATTGTTTGTAATTTCGACTCAAAATCCTGTTCAAAATCATTGAGAGACAATGTCCTATGCTCGCAAAACTCGTTAAACAAACATCACTTGTGTTGTACTTAAGACATTATTTTAGTTTAAATTCGTTATTTGTAATGTATAGTTTGAAATTCTTTACAATAAATAAACAAATGAATCATGTGCTGTAATAAGGCTTTCCTTTTTAAAATATTTGAATTATTTACATTACTAGATGCTCTTGCTGTCAATTATTTTCACAATTGACGACACGCTATCATATTTATATATGCATATACTTTCATGTAGCTTCATCATATATCGGTAAGGGTGTATGGTTGAATTTACAAGCATCGCTGAGTGTGAAAATGTTATTTTACAAGCATTCAAGAGGGTTATGAGTGATTTTGTACGCACCGTTGATTGATTTTACAGGCATTCAGGATGACTGAGTGATGTTACAACCACCGTTTAATGTTTTGTATGTTTTTTTTTATAGGCACCGTTGAGGGTGTACGAGTGATATTACAAGCACTTTTAATGGTGTATGAGTGATTTTACAAGCATCGTTTAGGGTGTATTGTTTGATTGTATAAGCACCGTTGAGGGTATATAGATGATGATACAAAACGTGCCAGTTTAAACATTGTTGTTTTGATAACAGTTATCATAGAAAAAGCACACGTACATACAGTAGTAGGATTGAAATGTAAGCTAGGCTCGTATAGTTTATTTCCTCAACACATACAGTTACACAACCGGGGACAGACAATTATTTTAAATTAATGTATGGTACGTAACAAACTATTAGTATGTAAAAGTTATAAATATAACAATGAGCACGATTTGAAGTAAGATTATTTGATTCACGGAAAACAGTGAATAAAGCAATGGAAATCTATTGAAACATAACCAGTGAGGAAAGAAAAAGCCTAAGGAGAACCAATAGTTATACCAACTGAAATATCCGTAAAGCCTCAATGAAAGTTTGGACTGCATCAAACACAGCGTAATTATCTCTCCAAGAAATGGTGTCATCTCCATACAGAAGTGCGCGCAGTAAAACAGGTGTACATTCTGCGACATTTTTTATCAACCTACGTCTCAATGCCACGTACAGAGGGCAAATAAGTAAAATATATTTAATAAAATTAAATAAATCGTACAAACACGTCACTTTTGTTTATTTAAATAGTAAAATATGTTTAGTATTTTCGAAAACGACAAAGCGGCGATGGATCAAGGTTTTAGAAAGATGCTTTTAAGGGGTGTTGCGGCAGTTTTGCTGATTTTTTTCCATCTAATAACTTTTGCTCAAAATTTATATTCAAGTACTACATACAAATACTATATGAAAAATGAAATAAAAACATAGGGTCACCGGCCTTGTTTTGATTTTATTCACCATTTTATAACATGTTCTTTTTCATTAAATCTGAAAAATCTCTAATTGCATAAAAATGATTAATAACCTATGAAATTGGCAACATATTGATATTATATAAGATAATATATATCATATACCATTTAATTAAACCACAAACTACCAAAAAATGGAGAACACAAGTTAAATTTTAAGAAATTTTAAAAAAAGGGGGGTCACCGCACGAGATTTTTTTGTTCAACTATCCCTACCGTCTATGTCAAATTTCCTAAAATACAGCAATTAGACGAAACCCAAGTACTGGTACACAGACTGTTATGCATAAACATTATAGATTGTTTACAATCTTAATTGGGATCACAACGGCTTACTAAAACACAGCACTAATACAATATTTAATCACAAACATAAGACCATACAGTATCAAACTCGACCTTAATCCTCCATAACAGGGACTTGTTGACAGATTTTGGCATGTTTTGGAGTTTGTGATTAAATGCTTTAAATTTATTAATGTAAACAACAGGACTAAAGAGCTCCAGGAAAAAAACAAGAGTGAAATAAAAGAAAGAAAAAAAGAATAAAAAAAAAAGTTTACCGCACCTGGGATCGAACCTCTGAGTACCTATTATGAACCTACTCGGTCATAAATGTGTAATGATTCTGATAACAAAACTATTGGGTTGTGATAATAGCATCGGTGTTGCCATAAATATATTCTCGGTTAAATAAACTGCCGCAACCCCCTTAAGGGAACTATTGTCTGTTTTCAATCGAGTGTGCAATGCCTGATGTCTGAGAATAACGGATTGGAACGAGGTTTGTCGATATCAAGAAGCGTCTTGACAAGCTTTGTTGGAGTTGTATGTGTGATTTTAAATCGCCATTAGTGCTGTACAAGGATGGTTGAGAGTGTAAACGTGATTTTACAAGCATCGTTGAGGGTGTGTGGGTGAGTTTACAAGCATCGTTGAGGGTGTATGGGTGAGTTTACAAGCATCGTTGAGGGTGTGTGGGTGTGTTTACAAGCATCGTTGAGGGTGTGTGGGTGATTTTACAAGCATCGTTGAGGGTGTATGGGTGAGTTTACAAGCACCGTTGAGAGGGAATGGGTGAGTTTACAAGCACCGTTGAGGTTGTATGGATGAGTGTACAAGCACCGTTGAGGGTGTATGAGTGAGTTTACAAGCACCGTTGAGGGTGAATAGGTGAGTTTACAAGCACCGTTGAGGGTGAATCAGTGATTTTACAAGCACCGTTGAGGTTGTATGGGTGAGTTTACAAGCACCTTTGAGGGTGTATGGGTGAGTTTACAAGCACCGTTGAGGGTGTATGGGTGAGTTTACAAGCACCCTTGAGGCTGTATGTGTGATTTCACAACCACCTTTAGGGCTATATACACGATATTACAAGCCGTGTCGGTTTATTACAGTAGCCATTGAAAAAGCACACGTACATACAGCAGTAGGAACGTAAGGTTGGGTAGTATAGTTCCTTTCCTGAATGAATGCAGTTACACAACCTATGACAGACATTCATTTTCAATATATGTATGGTACTTAACAAAGTACTAGTATGTAAAAGACATAAAGATAAACATTAACACGATTTTCAGTAATATTATATTAAAGAAAAACTCTGAGTATATAAAGGAAACATATTGAAAAAAGAACCATTGTATAGAGAAAAAGCTTTACGAGAAAACCGATAGTTATACCAACTGAAATGTCCCTAAAGCCTCAACGGGCATCCGTATGTATTTTATATAGTTTAAACGGCTTTTATATATTTAATTTTAACGATGTATTATTATTTGATTTGCATAATCATACGTGTTACAACAGCCGGAAGTCTTCGCATCTCAACTAATGATACTAAAAATGCAATACAACTTTTTGTGTTCATTCCTTTAAGTTATAGAATACAAACCAAAGTCATAATACTTTTATTTGCAATATCATTTATACACTATTTATATACATTTTTTTTTAAAGTACTAACATGTTATGCATTCTATTCATGTCTTAATACAACGAATACTCGGTAACTCATAATTAGAAATATTTAATCATTTTGTATACGATAGTTTGTCTCCATAGCCGAAATTGATTATATTATATTAAACGATAAAAGTGTGATAATTTATTTCTTATCAAACCGAACACATAAACACGTTTGCTATTTGTGGCGTGTTCTGACAAAACTGGGCAAAATGCTTGTGCGTAAATTGTCATCCCAGATTAGCCTGTGCAGTCCACACAGGCTAATCCGGGACGACACTTTCCGCCTAAACTGGATTTTCGCTAAGAAGAGACATCATTTAAACGAAAAATTCCATAAAAGCGGAAATTGTCGTCCCTGATTAGCCTATGCGGACTGCACAGGCTAATCTGGGATGACAATTTACGCACAAGCATTTTGCCCAGTTTTCTCAGAACACGACACATTTGGTCTCTATACAACTGCGTCCGGTTATTCAGATGAAAGATACATATAAAACGAATTAAGTTATCATACATAAAACTCGAGTGAGTCACAACATATAACGATAACAACAGAACTTACCAAATTATTCAATCGGTTCGCGTTTGTAACGCTTTATAATTTACAGGTTTGTAAATCGTAAAAGGATGCATACAATGGAAATTTAAGAGCATGGTAAATGTACAGTATTAATGTTTCCTCGCAAATATCATAACTACAACGAAAATTGACAAATCTGAAACATGTGTTTTCAATTTTGTCAATTTACCAAAACGTGAAAAGGTCCCTTTAAACGTTATTTTACCATATTGAATATTCATAAGTTGTCATCGTTAGCGTGGCCATAAGCAACAATTTATTTTATAGTTTATAACACATTAAACATACTATGGCCTACTGCTTTAGTTTCAAATCAACGTCAATGTGTTTTTTTTTTATCTATATATGGATATCTATCTATGTACATTGTTTAGTTATTTTTAGCTCACAATACATCTGTGTGCATACACTATTCATGTTATCAACGATCACGCGGTCCGTACGTGACACAGTGCATGTGATTATAGTCACGTGAAACAACAAAAAAAAAAAAACATTTTGCTTTATGTAAATAATTTGTATCAATTTTAAATTTTTAAATTTAAATTGCGCGATTACGCAGGCGGGACTAGAGCCACGCTGGCCGCATATGACATAAGACCCATTTTTGCACGACGCGTCTCATATGTTGTTCTGTCGAGTTATGTAGAGTATTTTCAGAGATATAAATGACTTCAGTCTCAGACAAGATTTTATTTTTGGTTAAGCTGGTCTTGATATGCATCGTAATACATTGCGCATCCTATGCTTTATTTGCATGAATGTACTATTTTCACCTTATTAAATAGGGTTTTATTGTTACAATTGCACATTACAGCCTAAACAAGTTCAGTTCACTTGTTACATAGACCAAGTCGACTCATGTTAACACGCACTACGAACTAAACTTTTCAGTCTAGTACTGCAGTTTCGTCAAAGTAAGAACGAAATTCTTTCTCTTATTCCCCAATATGTTTACCACTTGCATGTAATCATTTGATTACAATTGCTGGCATTTCAAATAAGGGTTCATTAAAATATACACTGATTTCAATAAAAAATAGTTAAAATAAAAATGGATTTTCTTACACTGATAAATGCAGATACAATTATCCTATTTTTATCCTATAATTCGTAATGGACTTATAACGTCTACATGTTTTCATAATTAATATTAATAATTACTTTTATAATACATTAAATATATGTTTTTAATTATACAAACACATACTGTAACTTCCCTTAAACAATATTACACTAACACATCGTCATTTTCTTCAAGCCAATACATTTTAACGTCTTTTATTGAATTAAATAACTTACTTAAAATACGCCCCAATATTCAAGTACATTTATCTGCAAATCTTAACTGAAACTAATGATTCATTTTACATTTCTCGTGTAAATAAAATCCTCTAAAAACTACAGTTTCACTTTCTGACTGACTCCGAGACAATAAAATCGACATGCGCTAAGGCTTATAATGATTCTTCACTAAAGAGTTCTATTTAAGGGGCCGTGCTATCTATATGAGCCTCGTTGTGGGACAACCGGGCTAATGCGTGTGCGTAAAGTGTCGTCCCAGATTAGCCTATGCGGTCCGCACAGGCTAACCAGGGACGAAACTTTCCGCTTGTATGGACCTTTTCGTTTCAAGAAAGTCTCTTTTAAACGAAAATCCAGTATAGGCGGAAATTGTCGTCCCTGATAAGCCTGTGCGAACTGCATGGCTAATCTGCGCCGATACTTAAAGCACATGCATTTAGCCCAGTTTCCCTAGAGCGCGGATCATATGGAGAAAACCAAATTTCACAACCATGGGAGAGATGAGTATCTTTCCGAAATATATCAAGCTCAAAGCGTTATTTCCTTCTAGAACTTTCTATAACATTCTCATCAAAGCTGCGTGTCAGCCGCCTGCTCGATCCACGGGAACAGCTCCCCCGGGAACTCGTTGTTAATCTCGTCCACTGGCGTCACACCATCTATGACGTCATCATTCTCGTACTCTGAGTTGTCCTCTCCTGCATGCTTCGCTGTTTTCGGTTCATCTTTGCCGATTGTCGAGGTGTTGTTATGCTCTGACTCTTTCTCGCTCACGTCATTGTTGCTGATAGCGAGCTTTTTGGCTTGTTTTCTTTCAGGGCTCTTAGGCGAGTCACCTGGCTGCGAACATTCCAGAGTGCTGGCCTGGGATAGAGATATCTTCTCTACTTCTGTCTGCGAAACAAAATGAGAGGTATTTGTGTGACAAATGAATTTAAAATAACAAGAGGTCCATGATGCTTCGGACGCTAACCTTAGTGCAAGATACACCAATTGACCTGTCTAACAAGTTTTTTGACCTGCAGACTGACTTATGATTTAAAAATGGCCTTAATTAATATTGACACGATGAACATTCTGACTTATATGTCACCAATTGGGCAATACATTTGGCCTTTAAAGTCTAAAAAAGGTTTTGCTATTATTTGACCGTGTGACCTAGTTTTAGGACATACATGACCCAGATTCAAACATGGCATTATAACATAAAGTTAAACACATATTATCCATATTTAGCCATAAATGTGGCATCTAATGTGTAAACGAGGCTTTTCCATGATTTGACAGTGTGACTTAGTTTTTGGACGAACATGGCACAAACTCGACCAAAATGTTGGCAAGATAAACATTCTAACCAAGTCTCATCAATATAGAGTCATACATATAGCCTCTAGAGTAGTAACACTGTTGTTCTAAGATTCTACCTGGTAACCTGGTTTTTGGATGCATTTTACCCAGATTTGATCTCAGATTAGATATAGTTAAGAAAAAGAATCAAGTTTCATCCATATTCAGTATAACATGTGGATTCTAGAGTGTTAATAAGGTTCTGCTAATATTAGACCTGGTGACCTAGATTTTGAACTAACAGTTTCCAGATTCAAACTTGGCCTAGATGTTGTGGATTGTTTAACTATAACGCTTCGTCAATTATTGTGGGCTGTTGCCATTAATATATAATTATGTTTTTATAAGATAAAAAAACTCGTATGTGTTCCTATCTAAATTAAAAAAAAAACAAAACACTGTAAATACATGTTAAATTAGAAGCCATATTATTAAATCTATTGCTAAGGGACTAAACTGCAGTCCAATTTGTTTTTTTCTTTTTCACCAAAAATTGCACCAATAAACCAGATGATATTGAGTTATGTTTAACATTGCAATTTCGATGCTGTCAGCGTTTTGATTAATATCACATACTTGTTCGTCCCTCAATATGTCGATATCTGCAATGGGACTATCAATGCCGCGGTAGTCTCTGGCAGACGACAAAGTACTTTTCTCCTGCAAATAAAAGCATGTAATTTTTAAATTGACATAATCATCAGTTTTACGAATTGACGAGTGAATATCATTAACATAACACTTATTTTTTCGTACATTTTAACCACGTCCATACTGTTCTTTTAAAACACGATAACCTATGAATTTAAAAAAAAAAACAACACCCAAATTGACAAGAGTTTTTAAAACGTTACTAAATGAAAATGGCTTATACAAATTTACTATATTAAATTTTGTCGATGCACCAATGTTTCATTCTTACCTGATCTTTTTACCTGATAAAAAACATTGTGCAACAAATTTACTTACCAAATCCGCGTACGCATCCTGATAAGCCATGGTTGGTTCCCAGCGTCTCATTCGTCTGGTGCAAAGGTAACCAATGATACCGAAAACGGCTATACCAACAACAATGATTCCTGCCACTATCAGAAACACAAAGAGCCCGCGATTCTCATGAAATTCGCTCGGTTTCCCCGCGATTTCTGTGATAACTGTTGTTTCTGTCGTCTGTACGGAATCGGTCGATCGTGCATGTGTTGCGTCGCCTGATGACTTGCTCGTCGCTTCTGTGGCGGCGTGAACGGTTGGCATAGCACTTGCACGTGTTGCCGACAACGTCAATGGGGTGGTTTGCGTTGAATCTGGTTCTGCAGCTGTAAATGCGCTTGTTGTTATCTCCTGTGTGTTATAGGTAGTAGCTTCTTGGGCGGTTGTTGATAATTGTGGTTCAAGGGCTACACTAGAAGTTGTTTCGGACGCACGTACTGTCGTTTCTGATGCACTGTCGGGCAAAGAACTCGTTGTTGTCTCAAACACGTGAACTGTGGTTGCTGAAAAAAAAGCAAATAAAATGAAGTTCCAAACTTAAGTGTCTCATTTTGAACATCATACCAGTTAATATTTTAAGTGTATTAAATTTTGATTGAACAATCGTACATTTGTGCAATGCCAGATAATCAATCTCGGCTCGGCGATTTTCATAAATAAAGTACGTTGCAAAATAACCATGTCTTTTTGTGTCAGTAAAAATGTCACATGCAATACATTTGGTTTTTTACAATTACAATATCCAGGCACTTATTTGAAAATCGTCGTTTTCTAGTATATTGTAAAACCAGATTAGGGACATTACTTGATACACCTGGATGAGTAATTTTTAAACTAAAGGCTAACTAAACGTACTAGTGTGACTTCTAGTGGTTTCAACGGCAGCTGCTCCAATTTCAGGCGTTGCAATTTCATTTGACGTGGTAGTTTCATTAGCAATCTGTGTACTGTCTGCAACCCTTGTGATGGTAATTTCCATAGGTCTTGGTCTAGATGTTGTTCTGCCAGTTGTCGCGGACGTAGGCACTTCCGAAGGAAACTGTATAAATTCTGTTGATGTAACATTTTCAGAAGGTACCTGGTTATAATCGACCGTACTCGCGGACGTCGCATTTCCCGTTGGTGTTGTGTTTTCAGTTGCAGTCGCACTCTCGATAGGTATCGAGGTGGATATGGGTGTTGAATATTCAGTTGGCATTGTAACATTATCATCAACACTCACAGTTGTCGCAGCAAGGGTAGATGACATGTCTGTCATATACATGTGTTCAGTAGATGTTTGGGATGCTACTGTAACAGTCGTACCGTTGCTTGACGATGTTTCTCTTGTACCTGAGCTGTCAGTTGAGACGTCAGCAGAGCTTTCTTCGGCGACGATGGACGTGCCAGTCACGGTTGTCGGAAACGTGATCGCTGTTGGGGTGGATGATATGTCCGTGACTTCGCCAGACCCGTCTGGGAGAGTGGCGTTATCAGGAGATGTCGTTCCGTGAGCTTTGGATTCAGTGACGTTTGCAATCGTTGACTCGAAGATAGTTACCGGTGTTGAAGTCGGCAATGTAGAGTTTTCGTTAGGTACTGGTAGTTCTGAAATGTATTCCAAGTTTGCGGGTATAGTGTTAGGATGTTACACAGACAATACATACTCACAATTTCACAATATCCGGTATGTACCTTTAACATAATCATGTTAGACTGGTCATTGAAATCTCACAGATGGCGACTGTACAGTCATATAAGTACAGTATATATAATTATTTATATGCACATTGCCTATATTCACATAATGACTAGTCGTGTGCTGAAGTGTGTTACATTGGCCTACATGGTTCTGATGATTCTAAGATTGAAATCGTAACATTTATTGATATTCATTATATGTGGCGTGTTCTGAGAAAACTGGGCAAAATGCTTGTGCGTAAAGTGTTATCCCTGATTAACCTTTGCAGTCCGCACAGGCTAATCAGGGACGACACTTTCCGCCTAAACTTGATTTTTGCTAAGAAGAGACATCATTTAAACGAAAAATTCCTTAAAAGCGGAAATTGTCGTCCCTGAATAGCCTGTGCGGACTGCACAGGCTAATCTGGGCTGACAATTTACGCACAAGCATTTTGCCCAGTTTTCTCAGAACACGCCACATTTATAAAATCGTTATGTTTATATAATATCATTAGTTATATTTATATATACGTAAATATTCTTATGAAATACCAGGGCAGCCCAGTTCATCCCATCTGTCCGAGCACTGTGCTGTACCATCACACCATATGTAACAGACGGTCGAATTCGGGCAGCGTTGCATTCCCTCCATGCACATTCCAGCATTTGGACCTAACGTGTCCAAAGAAGAAAAGAAAACAACATGAGTAGATTTTGTATATTAACATTTAATGCAGCAACTTTTATTTAAGTGGTGTTGCTGCAGTTTTGCTGATTTTTTTCCATCTAATAACTTTTGCTCAAAATTTATATTCAAGTACTACATACAAATACTATATGAAAAATGAAATAAAAACATAGGGTCACCGGCCTTGTTTTGATTTTATTCACCATTATATAACATGTACTTTTTCATTAAAACTGAAAAATCTCTAATTGCATAAAAATGATTAATAACCTATGAAATTGGCAACATATTGATATTATATAAGCTAATATATATCATATACCATTTAATTAAACCACAAACTACCAAAAAATGGAGAACACAAGTTAAATTT
>VMBQ01014883.1:3865-38463 GCA_007657795.1 Dreissena rostriformis | reverse complement strand
TGATGATGATGATGATGATGATGATGATGATGATGATGAGGATGATGATGATGATGATGATGATGATGATGATGATGATGATGATGATGATGACTAATGTACATTTAGCCTATATGTTGTCATTATTTCATTCTTTCATATCAACAGACAGTCACAAAGCATAAAGCAGGAAAAAAATACCCCAAATGTGGTAATGGTGGTGTTGGCATTAGTGATGGTTGACTGTTGCGGATTTGTGTGGCGCTAGCGCTCATCTCGGCTGTGGAATAGTAAGTGTGCTTGCATGTAGACTTATGTTGACTTATGTTGTATTAGCGTTATGCTTTTTGACAAGTTAAACGCGGGTTGGTTACAAAAAGCCCGTTTCCGGTGTATCACGCACATAAATATAGGAAAAATAACAGAAAAGCCAGAGTTCCACATCGTTTAAATTGTGTGATAAGTATAGAGTTATTAAAATCGAACGGACAGGAACGTCAGATCTCTCCGGCAATAGTGGATTTGCAATAAAATTAATTTACTACTTGGGTAAAATATTAACAATAATGATAATGTACATCTCGATTAAGCTATATAACATACCCGATGTAGGTAGCTTCAGCTACATGTATTTTATTATTTGTGTTGTGTCAATAAAAAAAGCAATGTGTCATCTTTTTCCCAAGGACATTCTAAAGATTAATTATAACGGGCGTTAAGTTTTGTCAACAATAAAGTGGTTGCACTTGCTATTTTAACTTATAAACCGCACTGCATCTGTGACTCGTCGCCGTAACGCTTTAAAATCCCACACCCACACTTGTCTGTGAGTTCTCTCTTGGCAAGTGGTTTTTGTAAACGAACACATCTACATCAATTTATTACATACAAGACTTACTAAGGTTGCACAGTAGCGATGTGCAGAATATTGCGTATAAACAGCAACGTAAAAAATTGTCATCAACCGTAGCACGGTATCCGGTTAATGCCATATTTGATGCCGCCTGTCGACCTTTGAAGTTGACACCCGACAATAAAAGCGACGTACGACACGATACTCGAAAGTTAAAAACGACAAGCGAAAATTCAAGACTTCACGCAACATTCGAACTTTTGATTGTCGCATTTTAGCGCTTATATTTGCATAGAAATGTTTAATTGAAAGTTTATGGTGGCTTCTTAAATTATTGATTGATATTGTAAAAGTTCGTGCTTGGCTCTAAGTATCGTGTTTCGACCTGAAACGGCGACATGCGGCATTCAAAGGGACGCACGATACGACATGCGACTTTTCAAACGATAAGCGACAGTATACCGCACAAATAACGTGCAATTGTCGTCTGCGTGCTTAAACACACGGAGAACAATCAGTGTGACATATTCACAGATTTGTAAATCTCCCGCCATTGGCTCAGTGATATGGTTTTGGCGTTGTCCGTATGTCCGTCCGTCCGTCCGTCAGTCCGGAGCCATAACTCGGAATTGCTTTGGCCGATTTCATTGAAACTTGGTTTGAGTATAAACATGGAAAAGAGGATGATGCGCGTCAAATGCCTTCGCAATCCATTTGCAAACGACGGCGTTATGGCCTGTTCTTACTGATGCAAAAATCCAGTTTAAGCGTTAAGTGTCGTCCCTGATAAGCCTATGCGGACTGCACATGCTAGTCAGGGACGACACTATACGCACATGCGTTAAACCCCCTCTTTACAGAGTGAGCTTAATTATTGTCATTGTTTGCCTTGCTGTGTACATGAAAACCCCACAACCTGCGCCCCGCAAGTGTCGCATTACCCCCTTCGCCCACCGATACCATATCAGCTTCGACACGGTCCGCTATCAGTACTGCTTTCTATCAAGACGGCGTTTTTGTCTGCAATATTTCTCGGCAGGATATTTAAAGCACATTCGTCGCCGTACGTTATCTTTGGTATCAGTGCTGTTAATGAGTGTCGCATATATCTTCCCAAGCGAATGAGGTATCATTGTAGTTCTCATGTACATATGTACATACACATGGCTGTTGCTGTTATTCTTGAATATTTCGTCTTTACAGTTTCTGTGATGTTTGCTATGCTATGCTGATTTTAGCAATCACGAGCATTATTTGTATATTTATGTAAAATGTGTCTAACGGAAAACGAAAGTTGAGAATGAACATGCACAGTACGCTATTTTGCTTAAAGCCACACACCTTATTTGGGATAGCAAATTTAAGTATAAATAAGAAACATATTTTATCTATGCCAATTAGACTATATCTGGTGGTTACAAGGTAGAAATCCGTCTTTTTTGCGCTTCAAAACTTCAAAATAATCGCGTTTGTCGGAATGGACGTATACGTCTAGAAATCCTACTTTCGGTTTTAAAAGCGGTACCGTTTGAAAAATAATAAATGACTTGCTAACTAGGCTATAGATTTAGTTTTATCTATGCCAATAAGAATAAATCTGGTGGTTACAAGGTAGAAATCCGTCTTTTTTGCGCTTTAAAATTTAAAAATAATCGCGTTTGTTGAAATGGACGTTTACAGTACGTATAGAAATCCTAACTTCGGTTTTAAAAGCGGTACCGTTTGAAAAATAATAAATAACTTGCTAACAAGGCTATAGATTTAATGAAAATTTTGCACACTTCCAAATTGCATATATATGTATGATTAACATGTACTTCATTTCAAGGTGTGTGGCTTTAAAAGACATTGCATAACCAACTTCAAAATTCGCGAAACGCTGCAATTTCTGTATCCATATATATCTGCCCTTGTTTCTACTAGTTCGACAGTTTTTGGTAACTGTAATATTTCTCAATAACAATCAATAATTTTGTAGCTCCAGTTACTTTATTGTGGGGTTTTACCCATTTTACTAAAACGATGGTGGTGCTGTAGTAAAATGCAATACTGTTGGCCAAATTGTCTATTTTATCTATATTACCTTTATTGGAAGGGATTTAGTTAAGGAAGAATGGCACGGGGGAATTCCAATTTTGAATGCCTACCATATGTAATATGCAGCACACATCCCTCATTCCATCTTGATACCCAGTCCTTATTTAATATGTCTCACCCCCTTTTTTTTATTATTTGTTACGGTTCTGGTAAATAAATAAACATCCAACGTGTTTGTATTGGCGGTTGACGATTTGCCAGAGTTACAAACATTATTTCTTGATTTCACATCAAATTATATTTAATATAGTGCAATTATGCTTAATTTATGGATTGTAGAACACAAGTGGAAACAGCATATTTAAGTCACTTACAATGCACACATTTTTCAATCCGACAAATAAAAAAAAAAAGAAGAGTTTCTTCAGCCCCATCCCCTGCTACTATTTGATTAAGTCTGGTGACCACTCTACTTAAAAATAGAAAGTTACACCTTACAAGATTTCGTTTGAGTAACTGTTTAATTTAGAAATTAATCATTAGGTCAAATTGTCAAATTTCGCAACATGCATTTGAAGTTATCTCCTCACCATAAAGACAGAAACAGAGAGTAGTTCTATTAGGTAATATTGTTTTCAAGCGGTTCTCTTGTGTATGATACAGGCATTTCGGGTTCATCTTGGTACAAATAAAACATTAAAACGAGGATAAGGTCATGCCCTTATTTCGTTCGACGATTAAATCCAACGTGTGAACATTTATTTTAAATAAACACCTCAGATGCGCAACTATGTTTACAGTTATAGAAATGTCAAATTCTGTGCTAGCATAAACAGTAAAGGTCTATGCTGTAACACATCTTATAAGCATTGTAAATCTAAGTAAGTAACATATATCTATCTATGTTAAGTGAAATTGTATGAGCCTCGCTCTTGCAAAACGGGGCTTAATGCATGTGCGTTAAGTGTCGTCCCAAATTGGTAAGTGCAGTCCGCACAGGCTATTCAGGGACAGCAATTTCCGCTGTTCTGGTATTTTTTTGTTTAAAGGAAGTCTCTTCTAAGCGAGAATCCAGTTTAATTAAGCGGAAGGTGTCGTTCCTGATTAGCCTGTGCAGCCCCCTTTTCCCAGAGCGATACTCATATCATGTCATGAGCAAAACATGCCGCTAAACACATATTACCGGTAGGTGACATTTTATCCTTTTATAATACTATCAAAAAATATAGAAACGTGTTCACGTGTATTACCAAGTAAGGATAATGACCGAAAATCAGTATAATTTTCACCATTTCAGCAATATGATCGTTTTCAATTTAGCAAATGCAATATATAGATTATATATAGCTTCATTTTCATTTTCGTTAATAGAAGCAGTCGTAGAAATCGGAAGTTACAAAAATAGTTGAAATATGTATTTAAGATGTGTATTCCGGTGCGTTTAAAAAAAAACACAAACACATTCCAATATTACACAATCATTTAATACAGTTCGATGTGTAGTGAGCCGGATGTTTAGAAACTTATTCATAGATCATAAACAAACGTTACCAATAGCAACGGCATTTATACCATTTCCACTTACCTAGTATAGACAGATGTATTACTTCCATTTTGTCACTTTTGTACTCAAATCCAATGTTCAGTTGTTTTTTTTAAACATACAGATGTATTTAATCTCAGTAATAATGCTTTTCATAAATTTAATTAAGTCATGAAAAAACGTATAAATGTTCATACGTCCATGACTGTGATTTATAAAACCCAAAACGTACAAGAAAATAAAAACGAGGACAAAACGTGGCCACCAAACATTTAATTAATTCGATTACGCGATAATTCTGCGTTAATTAGATAGTCATGAGAAATCGTCGCTGCCACATACGGGTTGTGTCATGAGGACTGAAGCTGGTATTCACAATCATAAATAAACGCACGGCTTTGGGAATGGCAAGAGAGACGCGGAGTTCGGAGAATCTGTTCCACGTTGCGCTTTCGTTTACAATTATTGTAGTCAAACGAAAACGATATTGATGTTTTTTGTACCCTTTGTTTACCGTCTTGTGTTAATGATGGAAGTTTTATAAGTTTTTCGCAAATACTAGTAGCTTTTATAAGATGATATGCCTTTTATTGTTTCAAAGATGTGATAAATAATGAGCCTCGCTCTGTGAAAATGGGGTCAAATGCAGGTGCGTAAAGTGTCGTCCCAGATTAGCCTGTGCAGTCCGCACAGACTAATCAGGGACGACACTTTACGCCTTAACTGGATTTTGGTCAAGAAGAGTCTTACTTTAAACGAAAATTACAATAACAGCGGAAAGAGTCGTCCCTGATAAGCCTGTGCGGACTGCACTTAACGGTCATGCATAAAAAACCTGTCCACAGACCGAGGGTCAATTAAATAATTTAGTGATTTCATGGTTGCTTTAGAACATTACAACAATGAAACTAATTATGCTTACCGACTGGATAAAATATATATATATTTTTTATTTATTTTTTTACTGCGGTTTAATAATGAAACTAATCGACTGATAATTATAGTTTAGTCATATTTTTTTTTTTTTGCCAAAGCGCGAGTGGTTGGAGTCTCCGCTTCATCCGTCCGCTCAACGTCTAATTCAGTTTGTCCAGATGCCTTATTAAAAGACCGATCACTGTTTCTGTCGGTTATTCCGTTCGTTTATGCCTTAATCTGTGTTTTCCGTGCGAGGTGTGGTGAACTGATTAATTAACTATAATAAACGTTAACTATATGTAGCGGATATGTCAGAGAATTAAACTTTAACCAAAACTGTGCAGACGTTTGACTAAAAAATAGTTTTATTGACAGACATCACAATATTTCATAAAAACAGTGGATTTAAGAGTTTCACGCCAGTTCAATATTTGAAATTTTCCTTTGTAACTTCTATGTATATATATTGTCGATCGATCTGTTTACTTTTTTAAGACAGTGTATGGTAATTTTCTTTCGCTAAAGAACTTTTTTTAACAACATATTATTTTGATCCATTATTGCTCTCTACACTGTTCTCTTGATAAGTTGGCACTTTTTATTATATTTTCTTTACTCGTTACTTTAAGATTGAACCCTATGTTTTGTATGGTATTGTATGCTTTTCTCCACTACATAATTGTTTATATGAGACGCGCTCTGAGAAAAGGGGGTTTAATGTATGTGGGTAAAGTGTCATCCCAAATTAGCCTGTTCAGTCCGCACAGGCTAATCAGGGACGACACTTTCGCCTTTTATTGTATTTTTCGTTTAAAGGAAGACTCTTCTTGACGAAAATCGGGTTAAGGCGGAAAGTGTCGTCCCTGATTAGCCTGCGCTCGGGCTAAACTGGGACGACACTTTACGCACATGCATTAAACCCCCATTTCACAGAGCGAGGCTTATATGCTTTTCTACCATCGCCGGTTTTGCGTCTTTCTTCGCCAAATTGGAACAGCATTACCGCACCGGCCTGTAGAGCTCACTGGCTGTTTATGACTGGGTCTCGGATGAACCCACTTGATCCCCGATAGGGCACGCCTAGCCGGGAATCGCGTTTCAAACGCGCGAAATTCCGAACTTCCCGTTTCTAGCGTCTTTACGAGAAGCTTGAAATACTTTATAGTTCTGAATGTTTGTGAATTTTGCGTAACGACTAAAATGGAATTGTTAAAAGTGCATAGTACCGCATGTGGTAATAAGTGGTAAATAAATAGCATATGCGCCTCGCTCTGTATAAAGGGGGTTTAATGCATGCGCGTAAAGTGTTGTCGATAATAAGCATGTGCAATCCGCACAGGCTTATCAGGGACGACACTTTCCGCATAAACTCGATTTTTGCTAAGAAGATACTGCTTTGAAACAAAAAATACAATGAAAGCGGAAAGTCTCGTCCCTGATTAGTCTGTGCGGACTGCACATGCTAACCTTGGACGACACTTAACGCACCATTTTCACAGAGTGAGGCTCATATCTGTTAAACGGATTGAGATGTGGAATTCCTGGTGAATGAACCTACCTTTTCAATTGTATTTACTATAAACTTTTTTAAATGGCCCGCAAATGTATTGCAACAACACATTGCATGGCGCTGCGCTGCATCGAATTTGATATCGTTAAGGCGAGTATGTACGATTTCAGAGACAGAGACTTTATTTTCGCAATCTTATATCAATATATGAATATGAACGAGAAATGTTATCTTAAATTAATTAAACGTTTGTAGATGATACCATCAATCAACCGTCCCTTTTTTCAATCAAATTTATAGCGAACACGTTTGCGCCGATACCGACACGTTTACACGTGTGTGTTGCATAACAAAAATTGTGTCGAATGAACGAGTTTTCTACTGTACAGCAGGACAGTATTTGCAATTGAATAACTATTTTCTTCCGTTTATTTTCAGGTATTACGTCTTCAGAACTTTAATTCTAGTTTGTTATTCATCAACATTGTATCTGTTTAAAAAAGAGAAATAAGATCGTATTTATACATTGTACCCGCTTTTAAAACCTTCTCGTATCATATATTATCGAAAGGTACCTGAAACACAAACCCAGGGGCTTTAATATTTGGTACGCAACATTAGATAAAGAACCAAAAACAGACTGCTCAAATCATGGGTCAAAACTGGCCACGCCCAGCTGTCAAGAATTGTTTATAGACCTACGTAATAAATAACGTTGGAAAATCTCTGAAACCGCTATGTTCAGAGATTATATAGTTGGTGTAGCATCGTGAAGTGAATCTCCAAGGTGTGTCCAAATCCTGCCCCTTGGTTCAAAACTGAACGGGCCCCAGTAGTCACATGATTTATACATGTATAATGTTTAAAATAACTTTTAAAAATCTTCGTTTTGCAACGCCCATGTGTGACATGATTTACATAGGCTTATAAAGTGATATAACTTGAAAAATCTTCTCTGAAACAACAAGATCAAGATGCGTTTATTTGGCATAAAACATCATATTGTGGTCCTCAACTGAGTTTGTTCAAATTGTGCCCAATGGTTTCAACATTGCCATGTCTTCGGTTGTGGAGTGAAATGTTTTATATTGAATTATAAAGCATAATAACGTTTAAAAGAAATCTCTGAATCAACAAAACATACAGCTTTGATATTATGTTTGTTAAATCCGATTGTGATCCTTTACACAAGCTTGGTAAAATCACTTACCTGGGTTCGAAACTGACCATGTCCAAGTGCACAGGCGAGCAATCTACTGACATATTGACTTTTTGTTTTTATGCATGTATGTATAAAGTAAACAATTTTAAAATCTTTTCCAAAAAACTGTTGTGCTGAGGGACTAATAGGTTGTATTGTGTGGACCTTCACGACGTTTATTCAATCATGCCCCTGGGTCAAAACTGGCTACACCCTGGGATTATCGGTTGACTCTTTCAGTGCTGGAACCGAATTTTGAAGGCCTTTGCAAACAGTTTGGATCCAGATGAGACGCCACAGAACGTGGCGTCTCATCAGGATCCAAACTGTTTGCTATACTGATAGTATTCTTTGAAAAAAAATCTAAGAAATTGTTAATTTAAGAAATTCAGCAGACGAAATTTTAGCAGACGACAAATTTCCCAGCATGCAAAGGGTATAGACTATGCAATGCAGCATTGATTGCCAAGGCTCTGCGTACGAGTCATTGCGATTTGAGCGTGTATTTAAACATGCCAGTGAGAGCTCTAGTATTAAAAAGATCAAATCATTTTTATTTCAAAGCTACTTTAACAAAAAAAAGCAAATATTAATATTTTAAATGCGAAATATTCCTTAGTAACAGTGCCATTCCGTCAAATTGACAATTAACTATTTTAATTCTTAAACATGTTTAACAGTTTGGATTAACACTCCAAATTGCATTAATGTATGCATTTGATATTATATGCGTATGCCCCATAAGCGTCTGCAGATATCGGGAGGCATTTAGCGATTGGCCAGTCCGTTTTATCGTCCGTCCGTGCGAGATTAACACAAAATGATACATTTTGGCTAACATATATGTCTTCCTCAAAGCTGTGATACTTGGATTATGTCTTTGAACACTTTCAACATACCCACATCACCTGACCCAATTTTGACCTTGACATTGACCCACTTTTGGACTAAGACTTATCCAGAAGTTCGGCATAAAAGTTAAACCCAATATGACGTGTTTCGTTTAATATTTATGCCGCTTCCTACAAAGCTCTGGTACTTGCACGAATGACGCATTTGAATTCAATCGACAAACACACATACACTGACCTCATTTAGACGTTGAAAATGGCCTACTTTTGAACGTAGACTATTCCGAAGAACCAATTTTGTGTACTTAGACAATTCAGGTAAATTTTGCGTTCAACAACTCCTACCCCTTGCTGACATGTGGACATGGAATAGGGTTGCATTTGGGGCCATATGGGTCAAGTTCAATATCAATGTTGCTTAAAAAAAACAACAATTTGCGTTGAATATCTTCAGTTAGATTGGATTTTGTGTGCTGAAAGTTTAGATGTAAGTAGGTTACATGCTGATCTAGTGAGGGATTGCATTTCCGGCCAGGGAGATGAAGGTCACTGTTTCTGCTATATGTGTCTGTGTTCTGTGCAGTCCGCACAGGCTAATCAGGGACGACAATTTCCGCCTAAATTGGATTTTTGCTTAGAAGAGACTTCATTTTTCAACGAAAAATGTCATAAAAGCGGAAAATGTCGTCCCTGATTAGCCTGTGCGGACTGCACAGGCTTATCTGGAATGACAATTTACGCACATGCATTATGCCCTGTTTTCTCAGAACACGACACATGTAACCCGAGTTCGAATGGAGGTTTTGGTGCTGTAAGTTTGTTTTAATGAAGCGTACAAACAGGCACGGGTTGATATTTCATTTGGAGCCAATTAGGTCACGGTCACTGTGACTAAAACAGAAACGTAAACACGTGATCATTGTGTGTACCTCTTGTCATGAACACGTGAATATAGTGAGTACTTCTGGTTTTGAACGTGTCATTTTGTGTGTATATATTATCATGGACACGTGAACATTGTGTGTATCTCTCGCCATGAACTCGTTAAAGGTGTTCGCATCTTTTTCATAAACAATGAACTCTCTATCATTATTTGCACCTATTGTCATGAACCCTTGAACGTTTTATGTGTTACAAGTTAGCACAACGATAAATTAGTACGCTTCATTTTACGCATGCGCAAATAAAATACTTCTTTGTTACTAAAAAATGTTCAAAGTACGATCTCAATTTCACCACGATCAAGCTATTTTTGAATATATAACCATACATTACTGGAAACATAATGTATGGAAACGTTTTGAAAAGAAGCTTGTCAAACAAGTTTACGCTTTGCGACTCAAACTATTTTAGAATAAACACGCCGGTTTTGACATGTATGAAGGCTTCCATCCTTGGACTGAATATTTAGGTCTAATTTCAAGTCTAGAACCAGTTAAAGGCAAAGAAGTGCATTTTTTTGCTATTAACTTATATATACCTCTTTAGTGACATCACTCCTACCTACGGAATCCGGATAGTGCCATCTATAATTTCGCCTTTCTTTCATCAAGGGCGACACACAATACACGATATTTTGCGCGACAGTCGCGGCGACGCACGATATTTTTCGCGACAGTCGCGGCGTAGCACGATATTTTGCGCGACAGTCGCGGCGACGCACGATATATTTAACACGAAATATCGCCCTTGTGCGACAGTCGCCCTTTTATATGCGATATTTCGCCCTTTGAACACGACCGTCGCCATTTGAACACGACCATCGCCCTTTATGAACGCGACCGTCGCCCTTGTATATGCAATATCTCGCCCTTTGAACACGACCGTCGCACTTTGAACACGACCGTCGCCCTTTAAGAACGCGACCGTCGCCCATTAATATTGCGACTGTCGCGCAAAATATCGTGCGTCGCCGCGACTGTCGCGCAAAATATCGTGCGTCGCCGAGACTTTCGCGCAAAATATGGTTTATCGTGTGTCGCCCTTGATGAAAGAAGGGCAAGATTATAGATGGCACTATCCGGATTCCGTACCTACCAGTAAAAGCTTATTTCAAACGATTTTAGAATGCATCGCACCAGGTGTGCGTTTTTTTTAATTAAACTAACGTTAGCCCTGTTTTCGTGACTTCCAGTTCTTGCATATGTAACCTTCATTTGAAGACCATGAACGTTGCCTGTTATCGAAGATAATTTCAACAAGTGCATGTGCGTTTTCCGATGAAAGAGGTTTAACCGCCGCATTATTTGACGGTATATTTCGTACATCGATTACCTCCCATTTGTGGTCAAGTAACGAGTTTGAATGTATCAACTTATAAAGATATTAAAACAAATTTAGCCGCGCTCTGTGAAAACGGGGTTAAATGCATGTGCGTAAAGTGTCGACCCATATTAGATTGTGCAGTCCGATTTTTTTGTTTGAAGTAAGTCTCTTCTTAACGAAAATCCAGTCTAAGCGGAAAGTGTCGTCCCTGACTAGCCTGTGCGGACTGCACAGGCGAATCTGGGACGACACTTTACGCACATGCATTAAACCGCGTTTTCACAGAGCGAGGTTCAAATACAAATATAAGATGGTCTAAAGAAATGACCACGTTGAGATGCAAAACAAATGATTAATCTGAATTCGAAACTAAAAGTGATAGTTAATCAAAAGTACGCTGACTGATGCATAAAATACCATTCTATTATATTGTTGATAATTTTAAAATAACTGTATAACTGAGTGATTAGTCTTGCACTTTCTAATTGTGGGCGATCAGCTTGGTCAATATTTATCCTTTTTTAATCATCTTTATATAAGATACTCCTACCTACGTACTTTTTTTAAACTACATAAAAACTGTCAACATCTGTTCACCGATACACACAAATTAATCCACACAAATTAATCGGAGTGTATTTCTGTTTTATTAATATATTTGGAAGAATATTTTACGGACATATAAAATGCATCATTTATTTAATTTGTACGCATTTGATTTTATATTCGATCCATTGCAATAATAAATACATTTCTGCTTATTTGTAAATGTCGACTCAATGATAGTTTCCCTCGATGTGTCCTCTTAAATAACAAATGCTTCACGAAGTTAACAAAACTGGATCAACATGACTGTTTGAGATATTAATCAAACATTACTGGTACTATGGAACAAAATATGCACATGATTTCATAAAAAAACTGCTTAAAATACCCCCACAATGTGTATTGTGCATCAAATTAATATAGTCGAATGGACATTAAATGTTGAAACAGTTTTTTATGTTCACCCTTCTTAACTTTAGGAGTGTAGGGCAAAAACAATCCCTAGTTCCCAATTCAATTAAAAAAGAAAGTGCAAACAAGTCACGCTCAGATCTCACAATAAGTCGGAAGTTGTTTTCGGGGCTCGCCATTTTCGGTTGCTATGCAACGGCTGTCCCAAAGGTTGCATGTTTTTGAAGGTCATAATAGAATCGATTGATATGTTACCATAGTGTCTTACGCACAGTGTTTTTTCATAGTTATAAAGCAAAAATGGCGTCTTTTAGACGAAGACGATTGGTGTAAGTCCACACAAGATAAGCTTGCAAAGCAATAGGTCGTTCTTAAAGGCATGTGTTGGTACCTAAGAACGCGTTGACAGTTTACAATATGTTCGTGTTAGAGGTCAGAGGTTTGTAAAGGTCAAATAAGATTCGCTAGCTTAGCAATGGTATTTATAAAGGTCATGCATTAGAACATTACCAGCGCGTTTCTTAACTGTAATACTGTCGTGTAAAAGATCAAGCGTTGTAGTAAATATCACATTCTTTTAAATAATAATTAAATGATCGCAAGTTTTGAATGACGTTTGAAGGCACTGTTTAATTAAAATGTTTAATAAAATTCCGTTGCTAGGTTGAGTCCTGTCGTCAAGGAGACAGACGTTTTTTGAGGGACGCCCAGAGTATCCGCCGCTCCTGACCCGTGCCCCCGAGCAACGAGGAGTTCTCCACCGCACGCCTATAGAGGTACGGCAACGTCTCGTCTACCGGACCGTACGGTACGGACTTGTACACGAGGTGACCGCTCTGTGCTGGGAAATAAGAACAATATTGTTAACACAAACAGTTTTGTTTTATTCTACTTTATGGTTATTTAATGATTTATTCATTTGAATAAATAAATAAATAAATAAATAAATAAATAAATAAATAAACAAACAAACAAACAAACAAACAAACAAACAAACAAACAAACAAACAAATAAATAAATAAATAAATAAATAAATAAATAAATAAATAAATAAATAAATAAATAAATAAATAAATCAATCAATCAATAAATCAATCAATCAACCAATAAATCAATCAATAAATACATTTTTATTAATTATATTTAACCGAACTTTCAACTCGAAAATTTCACTTCACTTAGTTAAATTCATCTTGCAATTTTCGGTTTTACAATCGAACTTGTTTTTTTCTCATGATAAAATAATTCGATCTTAAGACTGTTTTTACAAGCAACACTATCACAATATAAACATTTATGACGACAGCACAGAAATGTAAAGTCTAATTACTACCAATAATGGTGTCTAAAACGTCTCGAGTATAATTGGTATCTTCGAAACATTCTTCACTTTTGTTCGATTTCTTTGACGAATAATTGTCTCGTATGTCATTATCTGTATGGATATCAATTGATCTTTAAAATAGCAGCAACGTTTAATTGTTGTTTTCCCCATTTTTTATATTCCCTGGGAACCATAGACGTATCACAAACGGTTGTTTGCACTCAACTAATGTGGACGGTATTAATAAAAATTTGAGTAAACAGTCCCAGGTTTACTAAAACACGTCCACGTGTGCCGTTTGGAACATTTCGATTACGTTTGTTTTTCAAATGCAAGTGTATAAAAAAAACATACCAACAGCATTCACGTGATTTTAGTTTCATGAGACATTAACATTTACAAACCTAATAATTCTGGGGAGTTTAAATAACGCACGCTTCCAGATCCATGTTAATAGAGGAGATTTTAGCAAGGTCTGCATAACTGTGTCACGTGCATCGCGCATGTGGTATAGCCCACGTGACTGCGCGGTAAACAGTACGCGCGTTTGAACAAACTTAAGAACTGTATCTATATACTAGTATATACTTTCGTCTTCGTCGAAAGATGTAAAAATATTATTTGCATTCTTGGATGGCGAATCTACGGAAGCAACGGCAGCAGAACACATTTATGTTATTATGAATGCCTTATAAATGAGCCTCATTCTGGTAAAACGGGGCTTAATGCATGTGCGTAAAGTGTCTTCCCAGATTAGCCTGTGCATTCCGCACAGGCTCATCAGGGACGACACTTTCTGTCTAGATTGGATTTTCGCGAAGAGACTTCCTATAAACGAAAAATACAATAAACCCAGACATTGTCATCCCTGATTAGCATGTGCGGACTGCACAGGCTAATCTGGGACGACACTTTACACACATGCATTAAACTCCGTTTTCACAGAGCGTGGCTCAAATGTGTTACCAAGTTTAGCGGACAGGTGGTCCGCCATTCCGTACAGCTGTCCGAAAAGTACTGCCTGACCTCCGGGCTTCAAGCCCAACTCGCCCAGTCTGAAATAAGAATTATGCGTGTGCTGTTAGAAGAGTTATATTACATACACACTTACGTTTGTGCAAACTAAGAATGATGCATGTTATATTATGCAGTTATATCACATTCACTCTTAAGTTTGGGAAACTTAGATTTAAATTGCACACGCTCATCGCCAAGTCTGAAATTAGATTTATGCGTATACACTTATGAGTTTTTATTCACATACTTAAGGTTTCGTCACTGTATATTTGTCTATTGTCTGTGTATTTTTTTCACAGAGAACATTAACGGCAAGCCGAATCGGCCGAGTCATATACATGTATTAGAATAATGCGTCTCATAGTATGCCTATGAGGTTACACAAAACCTTATTTGTGCACTGTGGGGTTCAGTAAGTGATGCTTAAATCGCCCAGTCTGAAAGCAAAATAACGCGGTTATGAGATGCGTATAAGGTTACATACCACCACCTTCAGATTGTTCTCGCTGGATTTCAATATATTTTAAGGCTACTTTACATTGACCAGCAGATCAAAGTCGCATTAATTAAGTGAACCATTCAGACCAAACACGGCACACGTGTATTCACAATACTAGTCCACACACACGACCGACCCACCTTTATTTTTGGTGCTTACCACTTTACTTGTTTTGTTATTCCATGTTGAGTTGTGATACTTTTTATGTTTCTAAGCTAATATGAGGCTAAATGAAACGTATCTGCCAGAGTTTATTTCTTCGCAAAAAATGCTCAAAAGGCAACAAGCTTCAGATGTTTATAGAAGTATGTTCAATATTGTTTCTTTTTGTAAGACACTCTGAACGATTTATTTCTAATAATAATAACTTGGATTGTGGAATGCTGAGTGTGTGTACAGTGGATCGGACCTTTTCTCGAAATATCAATACCGAGTCCAAAGTTTTCATCTGTGTCATCATGATTGCGAGATGCATATCTTTACAATAATTTGATATGTCTGTAAATAAGATGTAAAATTATTTTTTTAATGCGAGTTTTCTTTCTTTATATAAAGGAAAAATACGATTTCAATTTAATTTATTCATTCAAATCTAGCAAAATCTAAAATAAAAATGTTAGATAATGCTTGGAAATTTTGCAATTTTGTGCAAGGTCCCAATAGCAAATAGATTACAAGGCTTCTAACGATATCAAATTCTTCTCACCTTCTGTTCACATAATTAAGTGTCCCTTCGTTGTGCGAGGCTATTATGAAACATATCCGGTCCGGCGTTGCCAGAGCTCGATCCAACAGGAAGTCCGCGGTTCGATGATACATCGCCGTGGTGGCCTCGAAATTCTCGTGCACGGGATCTTCGTGGCCCTTCTCGGTTGCTAAGCGACGCTCCGTCTGCATATACGCCCCGCGCACGACCTTGGCGGCAAAACAGGCCCCCTGGCGAGCGGTGAATTCGACGTCTTCGACCAGTTCGCTGTAGCACTTCTGAAAAAAAAGTTTTATTAATACCATTGGTACATATGCAGTTTTAGAAAAAACATCTCCAGTTTTGATGCAATCGATCGGAGATGTATTTTTCAATTCAAAAACAGTTAAGCTGTTTGCAAGTTTCTAAAGTCTTTATGCCTCCTTCAAAGAAAGCGGCATATATGAGTAAAAATGTCCGTCTGTGCGCCTCTCTGTCCGTCCAGATGTCCGGCTGTTTGTTAAAAACATCCTGTTCAAACGATAACTTTGCCGTATATCGACGGATTTTAAAATAACTCGGCGCAAATGTAAACCACCATAACACCCCTTGTCAAGTGTAACACCCTTCGCCCTTCCTCAAAGGTCAATTTCAGAGGTCAAATGTTAAATTTTGCTCTTAAAACAATTAACTTAAAAAAAATCATGTCTCCGCCATAACATGCCATTTATTTAATATTTTTTTAATAATAACTTGGCACAAATGTTTACGACATGTCGCGTGCACCTCTCGACTCCATATCTCAAGGTCAAGGTCACATTTACAGATCAACGGTTAAATTTGGTCATTTAACATCTTATATATTCCTGTGTCAGACATACTTTGCCACGTGATTAATTTTGTACAAACAACTTTTGTCAATTTTATGAAGAATCCGATCACTTTTAGATACATCCCTTTTTTTGTAAGATTAATATATTGAGAATAACACATCATTCTAATTGAATATTATAAAAACTCGCCTTTAGATAGTTTTGGTACGTGTACGCCACCAAAGGTCGTTTCTTGTTAAACTTTAACATGGCGGCCAGACTGACCAATCGTAGAGCGGGGTTCAAGTACGTATATTCGGCGTCGATAAGCAGAAGAACTCCTAGCTCTTCAGACAACTGGAAAAAAAGGTCACACAAAGTTAATTTATAAACAAAGAAATTCTAAAAGAGAACAAACTCCACGGCAAGATTGATTGTGTGTATAATTTTACTTAAGGTCAAAACATTTAAGTTAAGTGCTTTGGGTAACGCTAACGAAAACGCCAAATACCCACAATTGTTTTTGATTAAAAAACAATCATTTCCGTTAAAATATGGAAGCATCCTAGTCTAACCAATGGGACTTTGCGCAGGAACGGAAAACTTCTTAGAAAATGTCAAATTTGTTATCAATGGGCAATGTCAGTTGAGACTCAGTTCTTTCGTACCCGGCAGACGTCTCGCACCCTGGCCAGTGCCTCTTCTAGCGTCCGTTGGTCCCCGGCCTCCAGAAAACTAAGGTCCACTGGTTTTCCGTCCATATAACCACGTGTCTTCTCCAGAAGTTCGTAGTGCTTCGCTTTGCACGTCACTTGCTCGCTAAGGATGCCCTGTGGGATAATATTATTCATTTGTTTGTGTGAAAAATAGGATCTCATGTGTTACATGTTGAAGTGTGAATAGCGTGCTTGGTCTGAACGGGGTATTCGCGAACATAATAAAAATTGAAAACCTTCAAGCGATAACAATTCTTTGCAATTTTGAAAAACTGTAAGTATTACTCGAAAAATACGATGTCACACTTCATAGATGTGAGGAATGAGATAACATTTTAACATGTGTTAAACGTTCAAACGAACTGATACATTTCCTCAAGATCTTTCCAATTTCAAATACTGGTTATTCCCAGGTAACGGACTAGAGCGTGCCTTTATACGCACAAGGTGTTCCGATACAAATGAACGAAACAGTAAGCTAATTAACCCTTTCCTTTAGATACTGACGCAAAGCCGTCCGGGAACCAATGCTGTGAGCTTGAGCTGGGCGACAGGCATGTCTTTGCACACTTCCGGTGAGGTGCGCACGCAGTCCATAACCATTCGGAAGTTGCGTTCATAAACTGCTGCTTCGCTCCTGAAACGGAGATAAAAACTGGTTCCAATTGAAAGACTTGCCGAGGCTATTTTTTCGGTTAATTTTAACGCAATTGGATAGTTGCAAAGTCATGCGCAGACACTAACGTGCGAATATATTAATCGGAAAAGCAATTAATTGCATTTGCGTTAATTAAAATAACTAATACATTATCTTTATCTCCGCATAAGAAACTTGTAACCGGTTTATTTTTTTTCAAGAAAAAAAACTATATGAAATCTTACTATCATTGCCCTATGGCAAAGCACTCTGACAACAGGCATGCGGGGTATTTCATGTACTAAAGTGACACTTCTAGTTACCATAGTATCTCTTTTGTATAGTGCATTTTTGAGAGAGCGAGAATTCATTACTATAAAGGAGTTTATATTTTCATAAGCGCTCGTAGGAATGAAAAAAAAGGAGTAATTTGTCATGATTTTCAGTGATTATATATTAAGTCGTATAACTCCGATTTTTTAAAAATAATGTGTACATAACATTGAAACAAATAACTGACGGATATAAGTTGATACATCTCATTTACATGTTTCAATTTTTTAATACAAATATAAAATATACATACACACACGAGGTGTCCAAAAGTGTAGAGCTTAAACATACCCTAATTAATTACAAACGTTACAATGTCGCTACTCGGTATAGGAACTTACACGTTCGCCCCCTTGTCTTCTTCTATGGGAACGCAGAGTATCGGCCGGACGCCACCCTTCAGTAACGCCGACGAGGACGCCAGAAGCTCCGCACGTGTCTCCCCGGCTACAAACTGGCCGTAAAACGTCATCTTCATCAGACGGTCGAACGCTCGCCGGCCCAGTAGCCGTCTAGAGGCGTTCATCACCTAGTAGGGGTAATAGGATAGTCATTCTCGAAGCATCAATACAGTTACAGTTCCTTTAAACTTATTTATTTAAGCTCGATTGCATCGAAAGCCTAAGGCTTATTGAAACGCTATCGAGTCCGTTTCCTGGAACTTGGTGTCTTTTGGGGTAGATCGAAAGAACGCTCCCACAGTAGGGATCGAACCTGTGACCTCTAAGGGGAAGTTTTGTGATCGCCTGTTTAAGTGAAGTATACATGCATTCAATTCGTATAAAAGTCGTTCGCACATAGGCATTAGTAAATGCATTTCTGGAAAACTAACAAGTCTACAGTGAAATAAACCTCATTTAATGTATACGCTTTGCAATTAATTATTTTCGATAGACATTGGCTAACGTATTACATATGTGCATTTCGTTGTTACTAATCTATTAGACTATACGCTGATTTAGTTTTGCTACGTACGGAATTGGATTGATACTTTTATCATGTTATCAACTTGATCATGTTATCAACGGACGCCGTTTCAATCTGACTTTTATGCCCCCACCCCCTACACACACAGCATTAAGCACTGCACTACTCTGTCCGTACGTAAGTGCGTTTGTATGAACTCAAATTGTCCTTTACTTGTCTTTTAGGTAGATTTCGCTCCTACTATAATTGATTGGCCGATCGGCTCTTACTTTCTCAGCTGAAAGATCTAAATATGCCTTGGGATCGTCAAGTTAACAATTTTAGATAACATTTTCGCAGAATAATTGCACATGTTTTCATTGTCTAGAGGATTAAGAAATGTCAACGCAATTTGATGGACGGAAGTCCTTTGTATCTGATTGGACTCGGATAGTATCGCGTACGACGTGTAACATGGTTCTATGTTCCTACGGTAAGTATCTCGAATGTGTAACCTGGTGCTATGGACTCGTATAGTAGCTCGTATGTGTAACTTGGTGCCATGGACTCGTATAGTATCTCGTATGTGTAACTTGGTGCCATGGACTCGTATAGTATCTCGTATGTGTAACGTGGTGCTATGGACTCGTATAGTATCTCGTATGTGTAATTTGGTGCTATGGACTCGTATAGTATCTCGTATGTGCAACTTGGTGTCATGGACTCGTATAGTATCTCGTATGTGTAACTTGGTGCCATGGACTCGTATAGTATCTCGTTTGTGTAACTTAGTGCTATGGACTCGTATAGTATCTCGTATGTGTAATTTGGTGCTATGGACTCGTATAGTATCTCGTATGTGTAACTTGGTGTCATGGACTCGTATAGTATCTCGTATGTGTAACTTGGTGCTATGGAATCGTATAGTATTTCGTATGTGTAACTTGGTGCTATGGACTCGTATAGTATCTCTTATGTGCATCTTGGTGCTATGGACTCGTATAGAACTTCGTATGTGTAATTTGGTGCTATGGACTCGAATAGTATCTCGAATGTGTAACTTGGTGCTATGGACTCGTATAGTATCTCGTATGTGTAACTTGGTGCCATGGACTCGTATAGTATCTCGTATGTGTAACTTGGTGCTATGGATACGTATAGAACTTCGTATGTGTAACTTGGTGCCATGGACTCGTATAGTATCTCGTATGTGTATCTTGGTGCCATGGACTCGTATAGTATCTCGAATGTGTAACTTGGTGCCATGGACTCGTATAGTATCTCGTATGTGTAACATGGTTCTATGTTCCTACGGTAAGTATCTCGTATGTGCATCTTGGTGCTATGGAATCTTATAGTATCTCGTATGTGTAACTTGGTGCTATGGATACGTATAGTATCTCGTATGTGTAACTTGGTGCTATGAACTCGTATAGTATCTCGTATGTGCAACTTGGTGCTATGGACTCGTATAGTATCTCGTACGTGTAACTTGGTGCTATGGACTCGTATAGTATCTTGTATGTGTAACTTGGTGCTATTGATACGTATAGTATTTCGTATGTGTAACTTGGTGCTATGGACTCGTATAGTATCTCGTATGTGTTTCTTGGTGCTATGGATTCGTATAGTATCTCGTATGTGAAACTTGGTGCTTTGAACTCGTATAGTATCTCGTATGTGTATCTTGGTGCTATGGATACGTATCTCGTATGTGTAACTTGGTGCAATGGATACGTATAGTATCTCGTATGTGCAACTTGGTGCTATGGACTCGTATAGTATCTCGTATGTGTAACTTGGTGCTATGGACTCGTATAGTATCTCGTATGTGTAACCTTGTACAATGGACTCGTTTATTATCTCGTATATATAACCTTGAACAATGGACTCGTTTATAATCGTATATGTAACATGGTGCTATCATGCTGCTATCGACTCTTAAAGTATATTGTATGTGTAAATATTATGCTATGGACGTTAGCTCATAATCTCGTTTCAATTGCACGTTCCAGTTATGAGATGTATACTGTCGCGTACGCAAAACATGAATAATATGGACATTTGTAACAGAAATGTTTAGTATATCACATTTATACTCCGGGCATTATTATTTCTTTTCAAAAATTCCTTTTGTGATTTACTATCTCGAATATGTCTTATTGTCCTTAAAGTATATCGTGCTTTCCTCTTGATTTCTTGCCGTACTCGTATTTCTTTAATCAATTTTTGCTTCGCGCTTAATTATGTAAACGGTATTCCCGGCAAGTAAGTAAAACAAATGCACGCGTAAGAACACACATTAACCCATTGAACTTTCTTTCCATTTCCATAACAAAACGTCGGAATAAAGTTCCATTATATTAACATATCTGTGTCGTTTTACAGTTTGGTGATAAACGCGAAAATTGCCCCCCATGAGCTTTTATCTCTTTTTCAATGATAAAACGCATGAATTATGTGCCAGTTTATAAATGCATCTGAGTCGTTTGACAGTTTGGTGATACACGCGAAAATTGTCCCAATTAACTTTTTTTCTCATTTCCCATAATCAAACGCGTGAATTATGTGCAAGTTTATAAATGCATCTGAGTCGTTTGACAGTTTGGTGATACACGCGAAAATTGTCCCAATGAACTTTTTTCTCATATCCCATAATCAAACGCGTGAATTATGTACTAGTTTATAAATGCATCTGAGTCGTTTGACAGTTTGGCGATACACGCGAAAATTGTCCCAATGAACTTTTTTCTCATTTCCCATAATAAAACGCGTGAATTATGTGCCAGTTTATTAATGCATCTGAGTCGTTTGACAGTTTGGTGATACACGCGAAAATTCTTCCAATGAACTTTTTTTTTTCATTTCTCATAATAAAACGCGTTAATTATGTGCCAGTTTATAAATGACAGTTTGGTGATAAACGCGAAAATTGTCCCAACGAACTTTTTTCCCCAATTTTCCATAATTAAACGCGTGAATTATGTGCCAGTTTATAAATGTATACGAGTCGTTGACAGTTTGGTGATAACTAAGCGTTGGTTAGTGTTTGGTCAATGACAACGTTACGTTTCACCTCACTTTGGATCAGCAGACGATTTATTTCTTACGATTGATTCCGGAGAAAGTTGATGTATCACGATTGTTTTCACCTTAACTGTAATGGTCTGATTTCCCTGTGGGCACTTAGTATAGTACGTAGCATATCCGTAGAGCGTTTATTCAAAATGTTCTACAATCGTCAATGAAGGTCAGTGTGCGGGTAATTGCTGTATACATTAATGCGAAATTAACCTTGTAGATTTAATGTTTCGCTGTATACATTAATGCGAAATTAACCTCGTAGATTTGATGTTTTGCTTTATACATTAATGCGAAATTAACCTTGTAGATTTAATGTTTTGCTGTATACATTAATGCGAAATGAAACATCGCAAATTCAATGTTAAAGCGTTTCGCTTGTTAAAGCGTTTCGCATTTTAAAGCGTTTCGCATGTTTAAGCGTTTCGCAAGTGGGTTTTGAAAGGGGTTTTATGGCGGACATTAAGTAAACTTTGCTGAAAGTTCAAGCGGGATTATTTAAACATTCATTAATATCGGTCGATAAGCAACTCTTTCGTTCTGAAATGTGGCTTTCAAACCACTCGAGCTACAAAAAGTACAAAAGACGTGTACCCTATTGGGAAAATCCCCATACGTCTTTGCAGATTCATTTTTGCGAAACAGAGACAGCAATTTTAGTTCTCAGTATCGGCGTAAAACATGATCATGCTGAATTTCATTGAAGTAAAAAACACAAGATTTATAGTACCATTAAATGAACTTTTGATTTATGGTACCATTACATGAACTTTTTGTTGCTTTATGTTCGCGAACTACTTACCCATAAACTGTTCTTGACAAATATCTGGTAGGTGCAAAGTTTGAAGACGAAAACTGCTCGAAGAAGCTCCGCGGTGCTCTTGTACTTAAATACGTTCGAATAGTCCGCAACAGCGTCGGCGTCTGTAGACGCAGCAGCTTCATTGCCGACGGCACGTGTCGGGCTGACGATGGAAGCGCCGTAGCCGACAGCCTGTTGTCGGGAGAGACATCCGGTGGCAAACGAACGTCTGCACAATTGGAAATACTGGCCATCATTTAATAATGAAGAATTTACGGTAAGAGATTGACTGTTGCTATGACAACAAGAACTTTGCAACATAGAGCGCAGCCGTACGGTGCTTGTCACGTGATTTCGATGACGTTCTGACCCATATTGGCCAGAACTCAGCCGCCTGGTTTGCAATGCACTGATGTCGGATTCTGTTCTGGTGACGCATCTCGGTACGGGGGTAACACGGACCATCCAGTCAAACTGTCTATTTAACAGTCTTACGACCGTTCCAGCTTTGGACACGCCAACCATATTGTTACGCCACTTCCAGTTGACAGAGCTTTACAAAACCGAAAGAATATCAGTGCGAAATACACACACCGTGCTGATCTACTTAAGAGGTTAATACACGGCACCGATTTGGAATCTGTCCATAATGGCACACCGGATCGGAAGTTTAAGCATAAAATGGAAACAAATGCACGAAATGAATTTACGACGTATACAACGCCATGCTGTGATTTAAGTTATAACGTCTGATACCCGGTTTATACGTAACGAACAGTCCGGGAAGGTCATTAACTAGTTGTGATTACATAATTATACACCGCAAATTTCGCAATTCCGAAATAAAATATATTGTCCATGCATTAAGTACTAGTATATTGTACATCCATACTAGGTGGTTGTTGTTGAATTTTAAAGTCCGCAATTGTGCGCATGTTCACGGTTAAATCGTATATGTTTACCACTGTAAGCACATATTTATGTAAGACGGTCGAATTAACATAGTCCATTTACTCGGGAGGCGGAAAACTACAACGGGCGAGGCATGGTATAGGGGTGATAACCCCAAAAAAAGGGTTAGGGTAAGGGTTAGGGTTAGGGGTCGGGTTAGGGTTAGGGTTGGGTTTAGGCTAACCCAAACCCTAACCCGACCCCTAGCACTAACCCTAACCCTAACCATAACCCTCTAACCCCCCTTGCGCAATACCATACCATGCCTCGCCCGTTGTAGTTTACCGCCTCCCCATTTACTCGCGTAAAACTAGATNTCATTTTTTTTTTATTCAACCACTATCAGTGTGATAAACATATGTCAGGGATTTTTGCGAAAGACCCTGTCAATACTAGCCCTATATTAATCATGTTGGTATTTTTACAAACGTTACATTTCAATGCTTTGTGTGGTACACATTTAATATGCATTATTAGCAAAATCATAATTTTGTATAAGCTCAAAGACAGTACAATTTTAGTCATTTTTTTTTTATTCAACCACTATCAGTGTGATAAACATATGTCAGGGATTTTTGCGAAAGACCCTGTCAATACTAGCCCTATATTAATCATGTTGGTATTTTTACAAACGTTACATTTCAATGCTTTGTGTGGTACACATTTAATATGCATTATTAGCAAAATCATAATTTTGTATAAGCTCAAAGACAGTACAATTTTAGTCATTTTTTTTGTATTCAACCACTATCAGTGTGATAAACATATGTCAGGGATTTTTGCGAAAGACCCTGTCAATACTAGCCCTATATTAATCATGTTGGTATTTTTATAAACGTTACATTTCAATGATTTGTGTGGTACTCATTTACTATGCATTATTAGCAAAATCATTATTTTGTATAAGCTCAAAGACAATTCAATTTTAGTCATTTTTTTTTTAATTCAACCACTATCGGTGTGATAAACATATGTCGTGGCATTTTGCGAAAGGCCCTGATAATACTAGCCCTATATTATTCATGTTGGTATTTTTACAAAGGTTACATTTCAATGCTTTGTGTTCAGCACATCTAATTTTCACATTCATGATTTTGTTTAAGCTCAAAGATGATTCAATTTAGGTCATTTTTTTTCTTAGGACACAATACTGTAAGGACAGTAAGTTCTATTAACAGACAAACTTCTGAATAAAATGCTAAAAGTTCAATTAGCAAAGTTATATTGTTTCAAGAGCAATGATTGTGACTTAATAAATATAACAATATTGCTTCAATTCTGTTTAAAATTTGGTTTGTTTTATATTTTCAGAATGCCTAGAAGGAGCAAAACAGGGGTCACTTGCTGTTTAACGGAAGGCTAGAACCTGCAAAGAAAAAATGTCATGAACAAACCATTCCACCGCCAGATTTTCAGCCGATTCCATTTACATAAAGTTGTGGAATAGGAACATTGCTATCATACGTGTTTGATAACAGCTATGCTATGGAGACTGATACTGATTCAACACTCAAATTTAATTCCTTTCCTTGCCAGATACATACCGGTACCTAAAATACAACGCAAGCACTAAGATGATGTATGTGAATTCAGGTCTACTAAATAGAGGTGAAGACATCAAACTTCAGACTTTGCTGAAGAACATGGACATTCAATTTAGTTTTGAAACATTCCAAGGATTCAATTCAACCGATTTCCACATACATGTATGGCAATATTTCAGCGATGCAAATCTCTGCTGAACTCAAAAGTAACTTTTCCATCTTCGAATATGTTCATAGAAAATGTGTATCCAGAACCTCTTATTAATATAGTTTCAAACTTGTTTAAAAACAAGAATATTGTTAGTTTCTATAAAGGTGCTTATTCTTGTCATGTTATAAAGTTCTATTTCACATTGCAAATTGTTACGTGCCATGGATATTTTAAATATTGTCTTAAACTAAGTACAAGGATGAATGCTTATTACACTGTTTTACAATGATATCGTTTATGTATTCTTAAAATTTAATTACACAAGGTATATCTATTATGCATATACTTATGTTTAAGTGGCTCAATATTTTACAATAATCAGGGATCCAATGTTTGTAAAAATCTTATTTGGACAAAATAATGTAAATTCTATGTGTAAAAGCCATTATGCATGTTCTATAGATTATAGACGAATATAAAATAATAATAAAAGAATGAATACCATGTCTTGTTTTGTTACTGATTTATACTTAAAAATGCACGATTAATGACTTATCTGCAGTGCCTTATTTCTTAAATTTGGCTGATTTACATTAACACTAAATCCTTACACATTATGTACTCCCGTTATGTAGCACAGCACTTTTGAACTAGCTTGCGATTTATATTTGCCTCGTCATCAGTATAACCACCTAATACCAAATCTGTGCAGTCATCACACGAAAGAAAATTTAATGTAAAGAAGTCACTTTCGGTTTATTCCATGGATATGATGTTTAATAGGAGTCCAACGGAATATTTAATTGGCAGTCAAAACTTCACTGCCTCAAAGGTAAAAAGGACAATTATTCATTTTGAATCGTTAGCAAATGCCATTTCAGTATGTAAGATTAAGCAGTGTTACATTTTATTTTAATTAAAAGACCGGTCTTTTGTACACGCACATAACGTGCGATATACAACGAACCATTGAGTAACAACCGGTAATTATTACTCGTCAAACTTTCAAAGGATCCGATAATTGGGTCCCGTTAAGCATACTGCGTATTAATAAAACAAATAAATGATTTATTTTGAGACAAACAACGCAACAAATGAACGAATAGGTATTTGTTTATTAAACAATAGTAAGTGTCATAGTGAAGAACAAAACACCATAAACCGGGTCCTACATACACGTCCCTGTCATAAATCAGCGAAATCACTCGCAATCGTTATCATTTAGAGGCGTTATCGACACAGCGATGGCTCAATCGATCGAGATTATCAAATCTCGCGCACCGGTTTATTTTGCGCGCTGTAACGGGATATCGCGAGGTTGCGCATCCCTTTGTTGTATAGGTCCCTGCATAAACATATAAGATATACAGTGGGCACTATTAGATGCGCGCGCATCTAGTCTAGCGGGCACTTTTAGATGCGCGCGCATTTTTTACCGGGCACTATTCAAAATAATGGACCGGTGTAGTTTATATACGCAAATAAGAAACACATTTATGTGAGGTATAATATTAAATATTAGTAGTCTCCCTTTTAAAAACAAAATGCTATTTCACAGTACTCTCCCTTTGAATTTATACTTCGATTCGCCGTACCCGTCTCTGAATGTATGCCCTTTTAATTATGACGTGGTTAAAACAACAGGCGTGCGCGTGTTAATCCCCCACCGACCCTTTGTTACCTGACCAGTTTAACGATGGTTCTACGCGCTGTATTAGCCATTTGTAATTGATTGGTTGTATTCGTAATGGTACACGTATGTCGGTATACGTTAATCAGACGTTTTAATGAGCACCTTCGTTAAAGCCGGTATATAGCAGTCGCACTGTCCGTCTGTCCGCGTGTCCGGATTTTCGCTCAAAAATCCGTTCTCCGTTATAACTTTGCCATGTATAGATGGATTTTAAAATAACAAATGTAACCCATCAGGTGGCGACGTGTCGCGTGTAAAAACCGTCTCCCTACAGAAAAGGTTAAGATAACACTACAGGTCAAACGTCAAATTTGACCATTAAACAGCCCGAACATTCCAGTCTCATGCATTACTTTTCATTTTTTTTGTATGGATGTTCAAATAAATTTGCAGACGTGGAAACCATCATAAGACGACGTGTCACATGTTACAATCGTATCCCAACTTCAAAAAAGGCGTTCAAAATCATATTGAGAAGTTTTGTCATAAAAAAAGCATGATGACCAAATCATAAGTTGCGTGCCTCTCGGACCCCGCATTGTTCGGTCGATACCAAGAAAACGTCTCAGACCCTAGATTCTTTGAACGCAGAAAGACATGTTTGTGATTTTAAATAATTATAATATTGATATCTGTTTAAGGAATAAACGACAACATTCTGCCCCATGGTTTCTACATAAGAAACCTAAATATAAGTAATTTACGGAAACAAACGTATAATGAATATGCGAGGAAATTAAAAAAAAATACAACAACACATAAACATATTTATTTAAAATATTATTCATTACTCATCAGTAGTAACTTAGGCAAATAATGTATTCTTGCTTTGGAGACGAAACTTAGTTTTATCGATAAAATGATATCTTATTAAGAGACTTCTATTACCAAGTTTGTTTGATTTTATGGAAAGATGTTAAACATTATAAATTGCGTGGGATCTCCTGGAGAAGTTAATAAAATGAACAATCATAAATAATTGCGTTTTGCAATAAAACTCAAACGCAATTCGATTATAAATTAACACGCACCATAAGTTTATGTATACAATTTCACCTTTTATTGAACGCAATTGAAAAGACATGGACGCGAACTCAAATGGCATTTCTACGTTTTGATCGGAAAGGGTCCAGTTTACTGGAACTTAGTAATTGCTGTTTATGCAGCATTAATGTAGGCCAAACATATAGTTATTTCCTTACGTGAATGATTACACCATTCTGTTTATGAAAGGCAATGAGTAAGATGGTTAATTATTATCTTCAGTTCTAGTTTTTTTCTCTTGAAAATGTGGTCATAACTTTGTTATTGATATAATTAAGTAAACTGTATCCCCAAATGTATGCTACAGCTATAAATTAAGGACATTAAACCGTTGTTGTAATTTCGCATTCCCTAAATTTGGAAAATGTGCGCCATTCTATTTGGCAGAGACGTCTGCCGCTGCTAATTATCTCAGTACATTTAGGGCAAAAGTGATTTTAGTCCGCTTCACCGAAAAAGAAGTGTAGATAGGTCGTTCATGTTGTTGTTTTTTCGTTTTCTCTGTTTAACTATCGATCTACCCGTTACAATTAATTTATCACTTTTATGAATATGTTTAATAAAGGGAATAGCCAATTTTCGCTTTGAAACATATCATTCTTATCGTGAATATTTTATATTGCAAAAATATGATCGAACGTAGCAAAACACACAACATGGAATACCATAAATAAGTTAAGGGTCGGAATAAAAAAATAGGGTCGGTCGGTTTAGTGGACAAGAACAACAACTAGTAAATGCCTTCATTTCAGTCATTCTAGGGTTGACTGAGATTTAAAAAAAAATGCAAACTGAAAATTCTTCAAACCGAATGCAACGTATCTGGTACACTGTAGAAATGAACATGTATTTATATAAAACAATTACGGGGACACCGCAGTGCTTTCAAAACAACGAACAAAAGTCTGTTTAGATTACAAAATAACTAATTGGAACGCCTTTGTAACGCTCGATTGGTCATTGTCGGCTCGGGTACTACTTAAATGTACCCCGGGTAAGCTTAATATACTAAATCGTACCCGGCCAATTTAAACTGTACCCGAGTTTTATTCCCGCTCAAAATCCCATGTCGTAAAACGCGCTACGGAATACAAAACAAAATTCTCTTTGCACAAAACCTGCCCCAACATGCTTTTTCAGTATGTATTTCGATAATATGGAGGCCATTTTACAAAATATTGACATAAATATGAACATAATTAATTTGATTTTTTTTAGCCGACAATGGCCAATTTAGCGTTAGAATTCCCGGGTACTTTTAAGTATATTTTCCGTACCCTGGGTACATTTAAGTATACTTAAGAGTACCCGGGGTACATTTTAAGTAGAACCCAAGCCGACAATGACCAATCGAGCCTAAGTAATCTTATTTCATGTTTTTCGTTGTATGCGATATGTTATGTAAATAAAATGTTGCCACACTATTTGTAGCGGACAACCTGTAAAGTGACTTATTCAGAGATTGGGGCTTTTTTAAGTGTTAATACCGGTACCATAAATTTCATCGGAACTTTAGAGCTTCATTATATAACCAAATATAATTAACAAAGAAGAAGAAAAGAAAAAAGTTTTTCCTATTGATGCTCGAACCAGTGTGCTATAGATTAAAAGACTATGTCATTAAAATGTCTAAACAGACAGACCGCATTTGATACTTTAACTAATTTCTTTATCAATTTCAAATGATGATAATTCATAAACTGAATTTTCAGCATTTGTGTTATTTCACTCTCTGATGTACAGTGAGTGTTCTTATATTTCTTTAATTTGTGTCAATAAGTTGGAAAACTGTTATTTCGACAATCTGTGTCATTAAATTATCTCCTCTCGTTGGTTTGAAATTCAATTTGGGTGGTCTCTTGAGTAAAATGTCATCACATTTCACACGTTATAATATCGTTAAGTTGAACCCGGGAAAACAGTATGTCACCGGATTAATAATTCCAAAATACCCCCGGAAATAGAATAATACTGGTCGTAATTACTTTTTGACAGACCTATTTTTGCCGATGTTGTCTTCTATATGTGGAAGTAATAACGCTGATGGTAAAAATATATTGCTATATTCAGTAGAAGATCTACGCAAACGGAAAATTAATATCAGTATGAAATGTTTATATGGTTCTTTAAATTGTTCAAATAAAATTGTTTTTGAAAAGTACACGTTGATCTAGTTTAAAGCGATAGTTATAAGATGTTATTACCTGTTTTTTTTTCAGAACAAAAAAAAAAAACGTTGATGAATAACAAACTAGCATAACCGTAAACGGAAGGGGAGATTTATTAAATTGCAAATATTTTTCTCTTTTACAGCAGGAGACTCATTCATTTACACAAGACATGTACACCGTTGAGAGATCCACAAATGTCTGCTCAATTCCGTTCATACGACGGTATCCGGACATTCGTTCCCACGGAAGAAAAGCTATTCTAATAAGCCCGTCGTTGGTGTCGGTGTCCGTTATAGGCAAGCTTTTTCGCGTCCCAAGGGAGCATCATAGTCGGGGCTTTGCCCGTTTTATCTCTAATTAGGATATGGGAGTGTAAATCGAATTTTCCCTATTATTGTTGCGTCCTTGTCAATGTCTGCTTTTGTTGTTCTGCTCCAAATATTTTTTGTAAAGTGTCAATGAGTTATTGGCATATGATTCATAACACATTTTCTTTTTCTTCATTTTCTAATATTTTTTTGTGTTAGTTTTGCGCTCGATATCTCAACAATTAATAACACGAAATTCATGCAACTTAATATGCAGTATCCTTAAAGCGAGGACACGAGAATAATATAAGTCGTTTAGCTGATTTTCTAGGGAGTTGTTGCCCTTTGAATAATTAAATTTCTCTGCAGAATATCTCGTACACTTATGGTCTTAATATTAAATAACAGATGGAGGTCACTAAGAATAATACCAAAACCATGCTTTCGTTAACAAATCACATTCTTAGAAATGCATTAAACGGGCGAGGTGTAGATGAAATACATTACTAATGCAACATGAACTTAAAACGTAACAGAAGAAACGAGAATACAGTTAATTTTATTATATTGAACAAATCAAGCGACAACAATGACACACAATAGATATTAAAGGGTATAAAGAGTTGACAAATCTGTCAGTTTTGGCAATTTGTTGTAAATGTCCAACTTTCAAACATCCAATACAGATATACAATGTTTGATGTTTACAATATACAAATGTGATTTTAATTTTATTACAGCAAAGAAAACCACATCAGCATAAAATATAGATGAGGAAATTGACCGGTCACCAATATTCTTTTTTTCTACAGCGATTTTATACATAATTTTAAGAAAATATACTAAACACATGTACCATTTGACATTAAATTTTCAAAAAAAAAACTCTATACAAAATTAAATTAAATAATCATAATAATAATCATAAAAAGGAGATAATAAATGTCATGTTAAAAACAATAATTTGATAACTTATATTTAAATATTTTCTGGTTTACCTTGCCCCAGCCACATATGACACATTAATCAAATAACATTAGTTTTATTTAAGAAAAACATAAATGACAAAACATATTTTTCCTCTCAATAATTGCTAAAGGATAATGAAGCATAATATATAAATTATCAAAGATTAGTACATCTCAATAGTTTCTTTACATAATACACATATAGCCCTATTATAGCCAGACAAAATGAACTAATCAGCATCAACATAGAAAGTTGTCACACGTGCTTGTTTGAAATGGTACTATCTAGGGTGAATTAAAAATAAATAATTTAAAATCACACTATTCGATTTTTAAACTAAAAGATGAACTGTATGAATATTTTCATTTATTTACCTAGATAAAAACTGCTAGGACTAAATATTACATTCAAAGAAAAAAAAAAGAAATTACATTCACGATTTTGTTTATATCTATGTTTTTCCACTGGAAAAGCTTATTCCATAACAATGATGCTATTGTCATTCCATACTCCCACTATGATCTGGTGCATGTTGGTGTTGCAGCAGACACACACTGGATTGATCGCTCCATCTTTCTGTGAAACCAGAGTGGCAAGTTTCTTTTTTCCCTCACGATCCACATTTATGACAGTATGGGAGGTCCATGCACAGACAGAAGTGACATGTAAACCCAATGGGTTTTGTAGTTCAGGGTCAGTGAAAGTGGATATATGGCTTCCATCTGGGGCAAGGGTTAGGAGCTTGTGGTCGTCCTTGTTGGTGACATAGATCCGGTCACCAGCAGGACTCAAGGCACATCTGAATACTACAAAACATACAGGTCATATATAAACATGTAAGCATGAAGGTATTATCACTTGAAAAAAACAACAACATAATGTCATAGAATGATTATAATGTCATAGGTTGATTAAATCGATGTTATATTTTAAAGCCACTATCTTTAAGTAGGCATAGTCAATTGGTATTAGTATTGTAGTTGTAGTATTGGTAGTGTTTAACCACTATTGTTATACTTCATGCTAACACCGTTTATGCGCACGAGCACGTGATTGATAATCCTTTGCGCGCCACTGTCCAAAAACGATAGCGACGGTCAGATAGCTAGACGCCATATTTGAATGTGCTGATTGAGCAGTTGTTTATAAATACATCTGCAGGTATTTCATGTTATTATTATTATTATTATCATTACTATTATTATTATTATTATTATGTTTATTATTATTATTATTATTATTATTATTATATTGAAATAATATTGTGTTGTTAAACATGTCGATGCGGTTGCATTGTTTGCATTGTTATATGTTTGCTATATTGAAATGATTTATCATCTATTCTTTAACATAAATCCATTTATCTTCATATTATAATTTAATGCTATTGTTGCAGATTAATTCATATTTATTTGTCTGCACGGGGAAATTACACAGAGAAACATCAACCGTTGTTGGTATTATTCTCCACCCACTACGGCTGGCGAGGCCGGCAACAATGGCGCCCAACGTGACTTCATCATGACTTCCCCTAGCAGCAAGACCGCGAGCGTTGTCAGAGCACTCCAAAAGAAGAATACAGACTTCTACGATGAAGGTATTCTGTATGGCCATTTTTGAATTGTCCATGGACCGACCATATACATTAAATCCCGGGTTGTGATAAGACTGTTTAAACAAATAGCATGCTGTGAAATTGAGCTCAATACACATCATTCCTGATTACCGGTACCACTACGCTATAGTGCACTTGTCCGAGGATCACGCTTTTCGTCGATGGATTGAAGACCAGACTGTGTATTATTACTGCGTTAAGTGATTTGACACTTAATTGTGAATTATATTTGATAAATTCATTAGTGTTTTAAATAATTTTATTTAAGTACCATTTTCATTAATTACAGATGCATTATTCGTATTCCTTTGTATGATGTTATTTATATTTTTGTATTAATATTTTTAGGATTTTTTTTTTACTGAACGTGAAAATTGGTCACTGCACTAATTATAGGATATAAATCTGGCCCTGCATGACATGACTACTAACGTTTCATCTCACTGTGTTTCATTGATAAACTAATCCGTATACAATAGAGTATCGGTCAGTTAGCGTAGTTGTGTACACAAGAGTGAGTAAGTTGTAAAATCATTCTAGTGGCATTTTGAAGGTGAAATTTCGTGCAATTGCTATCAGTGTAATTCAATTGAATTGTACTTTAATTAGAAAAAGGAGATACGTGTGACTTTGTATAAATTCATGCGTATTCTTAAACGGGTTGTGCTGAACGTTAAATATATTATTTAGCATTGATTCAGGTCTGATCCACCTGTTTCAATGATAAATACAACACAGGTTTAACGTTCAATTAGATAACATTGCGAACAAATCCTTGCAAGGTCGCGCGTTGTTTAAATCGCGTATTTTAACCCGTTTGTCTTGTGTAAAATATACCTAGTATATTTCTACATCTTTGCGTATTTTTGTATGTGCGCTTCTTATTAGTGTGTGTACAAAGTTGAAATTGGGTTAGTGTGCCATATGTTTGGTTAGATTGTACAAACATTAGCGGCGCATCATTTGAAATATAGGTCATACTTAAAACGTGTGACATATAAAAGAGTTAACATTGAACAACTAAAATTAATTTCAAATTAAATTAACTCGTTTAATTAATAACAAAACAATAATTTAAATACAACAATAATTAAAAAATTTCCATTAAATCATATTTAATTATACTCAAGATTTTGAATTGTTCTTAATCATCTTGATTAAAATTATATTAAAAACATTTAAACCTAAAAGATAATTTAGATACTTTTAATTAAATTTGGTTAAA